>JAIPRL010000790.1:42944-74267 GCA_025469235.1 Pemphigus obesinymphae | reverse complement strand
TTCTACGAATTTAAAAACTGATATAATAAATACAATATTCTATTTAATTCACATATTAAAACATTTCAGTTTTCCATGTTCCAAGAAAAACTGTCGTTCAGTATTATTACGTACCTACATATTTAATAATTATTAATTATTATTATCATCACGATAAGTACCTACATAATTTATTATTAAAGCGTAATCAAATATGCGGATTGCAGAGGGAAAAAAAACTTGATTTCACACCACACGTTACATATTATTGTACAGTACATACCTACACATTTGTATTTGATTTTCTTTTATTATTAGTAGTAAGTATGTTTAATTATATAATATTTATAGCTATATTAATATATTTATACTTATTCGCTTCTAAACTAACTATAAACTATAAATAATAGTTAGTTATACCTAACTATTTATTATAGTAAACGGTTCGACGGCGAGCTCGGTTACCGACGGCGAAAAACGATAAAACCGTCGTGAAAGTGTATGATAGTTGAAACATTTAAATATAGCTATTATCGGGTAATGTAAAAACCGTTGGCAATAATACCGTTCGGATCGACGGGGAAAAAACCGTATATACCTCATAGAAAATATTAGTTTCGATGAACGATTTTTTATAAACAGTCATTAAGTCATTACTTATTACATTATATTTGGGTTTACCTACAGCGATAAGCGATTACAAACATACACAATACGGGTAGGTACGCGGGGGTTTCATGGATTCCGCCAGACTTTTTTTTAGGGAAAATGTATATCGACTCCGCCAGTATCAATTCTACCGCAACAGGGATACCGAAAACGACCTATCGATTCCGCCATATACCTTTTTTTACCTGTAATTTTTCATCCATACAACACATAAACACTGATAAAGCAGGAGCGTTTTTTTTATTTAATTAAAACACTTATAAATACAACTTTTTTTATGCTTTGGCTTTATAATAATAATTTATTGTCATTTATAAAAATTAATCGAATTACTTATTGTCAATATTTACATTAGATAGGTACCTACATTATATTATTTATTGTAAAAAAACTATTTTCTATAGTGCAATGATGCTAATCTAATAAATTGTACACGGTTAATTTTTTTCAACCTATACGTTGATTTCCCCAGCCCTCCAAATTGCATTTTTGAAATAAATAAATAGTAAATAATATTATACTTAGTACTCGTACTTTAGTAATTTTAATAATTGAAAAATGTTTAAATTAATTTTTATATAATATAATTAAATAGATGGTTTTTTTCTGTTGAAATATGATCATATTTCATATTTTAGATTCTAAGCGAAGCAAAAGAGTAAGTGGTTTTATACAAAACATAAATTATACCGGTTTTTTTTTCTACTCGGTAATATTTAACTTATTCAGTTTATTATAGTATATTATAACATATTATATAAACAAGTGGCGGAATCGATAGGTCGTTGTTGGTCTACCTGTAGCGGAAAATATGATACTGGCGGAATCGATAGGTCGTTTTCGGTCTACCTGTTGCGGTAGAAAAGGTACTGGCAGAGTCGATGCTATATTGGCGGAATCGATATATCCCCGTATTATTTCATGAGTCGGGATCCTTTTTTTATTAGCTACGCTACATGTAGGCATACATATTATATACATTTCCTATTCCTGAATTTAATTCATTCAATTTCATAATTCACGACGGTATACTACTAATATTTAATTAATATTACCTTTACATTAGTAGGTACCTACTCGAAAAAACACTGCAGTAAAAGTCCACTATATAGTGAATATAGTAGGTAGGTACCTTTGTTCTTGCTATATTGTCCAACTATACATTTTAGTTCAAAGCATAATAATTATTAAACAGAGAGAGAGAGAGAGAGAGCAATAATTGTATTCTTACAGTGTCTGCGAGATTATTAAATTATATGTATACAAAGTAATCACTGCATAAACCCACCGACAGTATAATAAACCGTCTTTTAATACAATACTGAATACGTAAATAGGTAGGTATATCAGGTTGGGTATAGTAAAATAGCAATTATTTAAATTTAATTAATATTATAGTTGTTCGTACTTAGCGTTGGCGTATAATATATTATAGAAAAAATCAAAAAGTTTTTGACAACATTTTTGACGTCGTGATTAAAATGATTTTGATAGTTTTCTTTATTATGATGTTTATTTAAGAAAATTACCTTTGTTTAATGAATACTATAAAAAAAAATAAGAAAAGTATAAATACTTAATTCATATTAGACCGCGGTGTGTAAAAGGGATCATAATATTTTACCCCTAGGGTACTTTATACTCCGGTAAAAAAATATCCCGAGGAATAATGAATCGGTAAAATTTTACGAGTAAACTTTTCATATCTAATTAAAATTCGACCAGTAGTTACATTTTTACTTAAAAAAATAACGTTTTTGTACAAATTTAATTATTATCAAAATTTTATTTATTATCAATATTTATCAAATTATTCACCCCTGTCAGATTTCTCACTCGAAAACTTGAATTTTAAAATATTGTTTATTTATTTGTCAAATATATCAAATAAGACAATATTTAGATGTCCAAAATTCGTTTAAATCAGAGCTCCTAGGAATAATTTAAAATTACGTGATTTAAAAAGTTATATTGTTTTTTAATTTCTAAAAGGTAGATAAGTAGATAAGTATTGAATACTAACTGAAGTAATACTATTTTAGGCTCTGGGACTATCCACCTAGATAATATTATAATGATAATAGATAACATTATAATATGATATATTGAAATATCCCTCGAATTGATAATAATTAATGATTAATTGCATGTCTAGAAACAGAGGGTTAGCTTCTAATAAAGTTCTAACCACTTTAATATACGTCTATTTTATGTCATCATTTATCATAATATAATAATAACAATAATAATATAATATAATAATTTATATAATCATGACCGTAAATCGTAAGGGGGTTAAGAGGGCTTAGCCCCCGATATATATGTATAATGTATCAATCAATTTCTAGCAACGCTACAATAATTGTGATGTGTATAAATATTTGTGGCTAATCTGAACTCATTTGCGCTTATGCATATAATGAACATTGGAGTGAGCAAGATTATTATTGTCATTCGCGCTAACCAAACATATTATTAAACATACAATTATATACAACAATTATTGAAACTGGAAAGGATGTATTCAAGTGTGTGAATTTTATAAATATAAAATAGAATAATTGTATTTCTGAATAAATAATAATCAAAGACTAGTTAAGAAACTAGTTAAGAAGTCAATCTTCTTTTTAGGTTTTAACTCAACTAGTTGATTATTTTTTTTTTAAACTAACTAACTTTACTAGTTTAATTTATTGTTGTATCAACTTGACTCTGTATGCAGTTAATTTTCATAACCATCCAGTTAACACGTTGGGGGGAGGGGCGAACGATTTTTTTAAATTCGTTTCACCTGCCTACATATTTTAATCGAAATTCAAATAAAATATAATTATAATTATTAATAAATGAATACCTACTAACTAATTAATAATTTAAAAAGTCAAATTTGGGCAAATTAGTTACACTATTTGGAATAATTTTAATTATTTAAATCTCCATCATAGTAATGGGAATATTAAAAAATGAACTTTTTAACCTTGAGTTGTAAGTAAATTTGAGTTTTATGCATGGAAAAAACCATAAAATAATCTATATATATATATATATCTACAATCTATATATGATAAAAAATATCCACTGAAAATGAAAAATACGTTAAGAGGCTGCAACACCTGTGATTTTTAAAGGGTTCTGTATAGGACATTTTTAAGAAAAATAAAAATCTAACAATTTACAAATATTTAAGTAAATTTGAAAATTAGTCTAAAAATAGCCGCCCCGTAGGTATCTCTTTTTATTATTATGTAATCACTATATTTCCGTCTACAAGACCAATAAGCAGTATAAAGTTGTGGAACTTTAAAAAGTCATATTTAAAATCTGAAAACAGATTTGAATTTATCAGCCTATCTTCTAGGGATTGATCGAAAAAATTTTCTTTATTGCCATAGATTGAAAAAAATCGATGTTTAAAAATTGCAAATTTTAATGATTAATAACATGGCCAAAAAAACACTTCGATCGATCTCTAGAACACAAACTGACGAATTCAAAACAATTTTATCCCGTTTTTAGGTAGATTTTACGTAGGTGTTGCGGTCCCTTAAAACGTATCATTTTCTATTTTATCATTTTGACTTTTGATCATTTTTTAAATTTCCAAATAGATTTATGTGTTTTAAAATTTGAATAGAAAATATTTCCGTTTATTGCAAATTACTGATTTTTAATACCTATATAATTAATACCTAATAATACCTATCCATATATAATATCAATGCATATAGTACGGAGATAAACGTTATAAAAATAACTTTTATTAATTTTCTACTTTATATTATATTATAATAAACTTAAATTCAAACGAACCGTACATAATATTTTACTGACCGAACAATATTAAACAGTGCTAAATTGGCCACACATAAGCCGATAAGTCCTAAAGTAGGGGTTCTCAAACTTTTAAGGTTGTATGTCCCCTTTTAAACTATTATATTAAGTCACGATTGTAGTATATATTGATATATAAGTATATACAATGGTGGATTTGGAGAGGGACGCAGCTACTCTTCATGTTTTTCATGTTTAACAGCGTACCCCTTAATTTATTTATCAAAGAATGCAGCTTGTCTGTTTTAATTTTTATCTAACATTTTTAAAATTATCAATTTTTTTTTTTTTTTTGAAATCATGAAATTACGAAAACCAGTGTTTTTCGTTCTTATTGCATAATAGGTTTTAGATAAAAATCATGATATAAAATGATGAATATTTGATCTTATTAAATTGGATAGCGTAAATGGCTAAAACCTAAAAGGATAACGAAATCAATGCGACACCAACAATCTTATTTTATTCTAGATAGTTGTTTATACTTAATTTTATTAGTGGAATGGCAAATTGCGTTCTACTTCTATATCACTGATCACTGTGTTTTGGATTTTCCTTTGTCATATAGTCGTATTTATTCGCATTTTAGTTTAGGTAAAAGGAGTTTAATGGGAGTATACGCTTTCTAGTATAAAATTTTTGTAGTTGATACTTTAAAGAAGTCAATTTTCGATTTTCCTAGTTACTATAGGTTACCTACTACTTATAGGTAATTTTCTGAAGTGAACAGGAAATCTATACCAAAAATGATTAAAAATTGTTATAAATCAGAAATTAATGCCAGAGACTTGGAGTGTACACATTATTTACAGTAGCACTGATAAATTGACATGTAATTAACAAGATATAATTTTCAAAACTTTTTTACCACTTATCAGTAATTTGTTAAAAAATTATACAAAATCTACATTTCGGTCTACATCTACAACTCCCTTTTATATTATTATTAATTTAAAAAGAAAAGTGTTTATTAAAAATTAAATAAAAATATGTAAACCAAATTTGATGTATAAAGAAATGTTCTATAATAATCTAAAATGTAATTAAGTTCAGAGTCCGTCCTTATTTTTTTTCCAATTGAACAACTGAGTATATATAAGATTGTAGTATAAATAATAAATATAATACCTATATATATATATAAATCTGTAATGTTAGGTATTAAATTATCATAAATAAAACTTCAATATAGTTATTTTGATTAATTTATTTCAATAAATATCAAAATATTATTATTATAATTAAAATTTTTAAAACAAAGTACACCTACAAGATATACATTTGATTAAATATTAATTAAAAATGTATTATTAAATATATTGAAGATAACATAATTACACAATTATTCATCACCATTTTTATCAACGTATTCGGTTATTTACGTTATTATTTTACGTTTTTGTTATTTTTAAAAACTTTCACGCCTCCCCTAAAATTTTGTAGTGCCTTCCAGTTTGAGAAGGCCTATTCAATGTCGTATATTATACAACTTTCATTAGTAAAACATAATAATATGGTCTGAAGAGGAAGCAACCCACCCGATTTTTAAGGGGTTCTGTATAGGCAATTTGTATGATTTATTTGAAAAATGAAAATCTTTCAATTGCAATATATATATATATATATTTTTTTTTAAGTAATTTAAAAATAGTCCTGTGTCAGTACTAATTTTTATTATTGTGTAATTACCTATATGCCAATCAAAAAATTTATTATATTTTGTTATAAACATGCTCGTGAATTTTCATAATTGTGGCTTTCTGAATAAGTTTTAGACAAATAATGCAACTAAACAAAATTAAAGACGAGAAGTTAAACAGTGTTTTCACAAGATATTATTAAAAATAAATTAATACACAGCTTTTTACGAAGACATGAAATTAATAAAAAAAAATCTTTTTTTACACACAGCTATTATTTATATAGAAAAAAATTATTTAAAAATATTATCTAGTGAAAACACAGAAGACACTCTAAGAAACTGTTTTTAAAATTAACATCTAACTAGTGTAACACGGTTAATTTATGGAGATACGGAAACCATTTTAGCGTTCGAAAAATCTACGTGTTGCGTCCTCGTATATAACGTGCCCGTTCTGCTTGCACTTTGCAGGTTCAACGAGGAGAAGCAGATGGTGTCGTTCCGGGCGGGCCAGATGGGTTCGTTCGGGCTAGCCGTCAACCGATACTCGAACTTTCCGTTCCAGTCGTGGGAAGTGCGGCCCGAGGGCGGCGCGGACGGCGGCGTGGTACTGTCCGTGACGGCGGCTACCGTGCTCGTCGAGTTCGCCGTGCGCGACGGCCTCGCGGCCATGGTGCAGCTGCAGAACGCAACGACGGTGGCGCTGCAGGAGATGATCGGCGTGTACCACCGGCCGGACAAGCTGGTCCGGTTGCTGCGCCGCGGCGGCGTTAACCTGTTCCCGGCACCGGACGCGCAGCACTACGTGGACGGCCGCCGGCCACCCAAGCACGCGATCGCCGAACGGCACGTGTACCGGTGCATGGCCGCCCTGAGTGGTACGCACCAGTTCACCGCGTCCCGGTGGAATGTCCACGCGCCCGCCGACCGGATCGTGTTGCAGATGAAGGAGACGCCGACCGACGCGACGGGCGGCAACGAACAAGGCGCGGGCAGCATGATGAGCGTACCGTACAAGATGGTCATGGTGACGCCGGAACGGGCCGTGCTACTTAAGTGCAACGAGGTCAGCCAGGCGTTCTCCGAGGAACCGCAGTCGGCGGCCGCGCCGTTCGCGCCCGATCTGCTCACGCTGGCCGCGGACGCCGCGAGCACGGAGGACGTGCGCGCCGCCGTAACCAAAGTCGACGACTTCAAGACCGTGGAAACTTTGTTCTATTTAATGGACAAAATCAAGTTCTTGAGCTATACTTAAACAGCTAAGGGGTGGGGAGAGGGGTATTCACACTAGAGCTTATAGCGCGTAGCATGACGGCGTTATGAGGACGTCGCGCAACACTGACGTAAAAATCGACCCAAAAGCTAGACGAAACCGCGGGACTTTAAAAAGTCAGATTTCAATTCCGAAAATAGTTTTGAATTCGTCGATTTGTCCACTCAAATCGATCGATCGAGAGGATTAAAAAAAAAAAAAAAATGTATTTTGGTAATTTTATTTATTATTAAAAAAAAAAAAACCCCGATATTTTATAAACATTCATCATATTTTGGTGTATACTCAATCTATCTCTAGAATACAGGCCGAAAAATTCAAATCTGTTTTCAGATTTTCAATACGACTTTCCAAAGTTCCACAATCTTGTCTATAGCTTATAATAGGTATGCCTATATTATGTAATCACGATATTTGTTAAAAACTATGTTTACGAATTTTTAATTTTTATCAACTTGAGAATATCGTAGCAAGATTGAAAAAAAAATTATAAAGAAAGAACAAATTAATTACCTATCACCCTACTAAGCCGATATTTGATATGTAAATAAATTTTTACACATTTTTTGAGTTGATAAAAATCAATTTATTTTATTTTTTACTTAACTATAAATCTTGAAAAATTATATATCGAAAAAAAGCTCTGTATGACAATAGTTAATAATATATATAATGACAATATTGTTAGCAACAATTAGTTTTTTTATTTTGTATTTTAAACATATTTATAAATTGATGAAAATTAAAAATACTAATGCAAGTTTTTCATTGAAAATGTGTAAGTACGACGTCCTCTTAAGAGGATGCCACACATGGTATTTTTAAGGTCTTTATAGATAGTATTTACGACATTTTATAAAAAATAAAAACCTAATAATTTCAAACTATTTAACTACATTTTAAAAGAATTCCGCGGTAGTACACTTTTTATTGTTGTGTAATCACAATATTTGTTCAATGTTTTTCTAAGAAAAATGTTTTCTCAGACTGTAATCGAACCAATATTGTAAACAAAATAATCTGTGTTCTACCATCGTTTTTTTTTTCATTTAATGTACAATGTACATATATAAAAACTTGAAAAAAATTATAAATTTTGTAAAAACCATTTTTTGGGGGGGGGGGATTTCTGCAAACCACATTACATCGAAAAAATGATGACGGTAAAACGCAGAAATAGTATGATTTAGGCCATAGACCTTCCCTGTGTAGTAATGAGTAAATACACGGTAAATATAATTTTAAGTAAATTGAGTAAATTTGGTAATTTTAAAATTTTCTTTGTAAGTGTCATCTTGATTATTATGTAATAGATTAGTTTTAGATTAATATGTAAATACAAAATATAATGTACATACTGGTATTTAACTATTAATTTATTCTTTAGTCTTGATTGATCATTGTGTTAATGTTTCCACGCGGGGTCCTTGGTGCAGCCCATGACAATATAATAAATATATAATGTAAAACTAATAGAGATAAATTATTCAATTAGTTAATTGATAAAATATTTTTTTGTGTCATACAGAATTAAAATGTGGTTAATATTTTATATCAAAAACCTATATTACTGATAAGGCGGGTTCACAACCTATCGTGATTGCGTGAACCGTGTGTTCCGGAACAATATAATAACCCTGTCGTTGGTTGAACCATGCGGTTATCTAGCAATTAAATAGTGGTTCCTGGGAATAGCTTTCTATACCGCGCATACCGAAAAGTAGAAAATATTCCTACTCGAACGGGGTGTGTTTATCGAGTATTAAATATTTTTATCATAAAATATTAGGTAAATACCCGATAAGTACCCAAAATATTTACTTACCCATGCGTAAATACCCATCACTATCCCTGTGTAATAAAGGATCAGGGTGGATCCCATGGTTGCTCATATATTATATACATACATCTATCACACTGACGGTGTAACCTAACACAACCCCCTCCCCTTATCAATCTAATATAATCTATATAGCACTCATCCCTTTCAACCCTCACTCATTCCTCAACGGCTGCAATACGATTCCGCAAAATTTTCGGAATCGTATAGATTTTAATTGCCCATCTAAAATACATACGATCCCGCAAATGTCATATATACGATTCCGCAAAATTTTAAATGCAACGTTGTCGTACCATCCGTTATATACTCATTTTCGTATATAGACGACTACATTTTGTACATCTGAGTACGTATATACCAAGGTTGATGATTAGATGTAGAAAATATGTATTTTTTGATGAAAAAAAACTATGAAGACAAAATTTAGCGATATTTGATGATCTTATTTAATTTAATTTCAAATAAAATACCATAGAATTGGTATGTTTTTAATAATTTCACTTTATAAAATAAAACAAAATTTTATTTGTTTTATTGCTATAAAATAATATAAAATAATAAAATGAAGGAACATTCATAGCTTACGGGACACATTTCATTTATCATTCATTATTATCATTTTGTAGATAAAGTAAATGTCAAATACCTATGTCATACAAGTATAGATACCTACCATATACTTTACTGTACAGGTTTTTTCCACTACAGGGATATAATTATTATCTCACCAAAATATTTTCAAGTTCCAATATTTACACATCTTATTGTTAAATGTATTTAGTCAGTGACATACCGCTATATTGACAACATTAAATTAACTTTTATATATATACATCTGCTTTCATTTAAAATGATTGGTGCACATATACAATTGATTAGTTCCGAACGAAGTAAAGAGTTGGCATTGGTTAATCTATATAAATACAGACTATTGTTGGGAATCGTAAAATAGAAAAAAAAAGTCACAAATAAGAAATAATGCGATCATAATGTTATTACTGATAACTTATAACACATGATTACAATCTATCATCAACAATCCGTCTACACTGATAAACTCGTCGCAATGTCGACTTCTAAGTTACCGTGCTGTACCATAGATAGTATACTTAATCTATGTATTCTTAATCTATGACTGTACTGACAGTGTATTGATAATCTACACGAGTGCAGAAAAGTACACCGAGTTATTATTAATTGTATTCATAATTTGGTAAAATATTTTAAAATAATTGCTGAGTGTCATGACACTTTTAAAAAAAAAAATATTCGTATATTATATAATATATATTATACGAATATACGTTTGGGTACGTATATTATATGTACTCCAACGTACAAAATGCAGTCGTCTGAGCGAATAAAAAATATATTCGTATAATATATAATATATAATATATTTGCGGGATCGTACTCCACCGTCCTCAACGCCACCCAACAATTATTTAAAAAAAAAAAATGTATTACAGCAATCATACGTTTTTTTCCATCATGTTACAGATATCACCATATCTGATAAATTTTTTTATTAACAATTATTATTATTATAAATACTAAATACACGAATTATAGTAGGATTACAAAAAACCTTTTGAAAAAACAGTGACCTGCATTTAAAAGAGAACGTTGTGTTTTTGACCAATGTTTTTGAATGAACATATTGTTAACTTTTAATGCTAAAGATTAGTAACATTTTTTTTTTGTTTTTATCAATCCTCAAACCAAAGGTACATATACAAAGGTACCACTATAACCACGCGATACAAGTTATGTACCCTCCCTCCCTTCGCACATAACAGCTTGACCATCTAAAATTGTTTGGCAAATAACGCGCATATATCTGTCAGAGTTTTGTCGAATGTTTTCAAATGGTACCAAATGTTACAGCATGGAGCGCTGCAGAACGCTACAACCTAAGTAGGTATTGTTACTTTTGAGTTAAAAAAGTAATATAACGCTATTACTTTTGTATTTTGGTAACGAAAAAGTAATCTAGTTTCCTTTTAATTTTGTAACTAGTAACGTAACTCGGTTACTTTTTAAAAGTAACTTACCCATCACTGTTTGTATCTAAATATATATATATATATATGTGTGTATATATAATATAGTATAGTATGGATTTTTCTTACTAGTCCATTGACAAAAAAATACACTCGTAATATTCCTTTAAAAAAAGTTTAAAAGCAAAAGTCCATTTTCCCAACGATTTTACATTTTCAGTTACTAATTTTACCACTAGCCGAATGGCATTGAGCATAGTAATAGCACAGTAAAGTTTTGAACACTGCGTGAAACGTCAATTTTCTTTATAATTATTAACGACGGTGACAATAAATCAGCGTAGGTACCTATGTCAAATACACACTAGGTACTCGATGAACACGTTCAGGTCTTGTGTCGCACAATATAATAATTGTATATTATCCGGTAGGCTTCATGCCAGTCATTATAAACGCACATAAAATAATTATTAATTATGGTAATAATGCACGCAACGTGACATGTTCGTGTAAAATTGGGTAAAAAAAAAAGTAGGTACTTGACTTTAAGTGTTCAAATTATCTACAAATTATTTAAATCTATACATGGAAGTAGATATATACCCACGAATTTAATATGTTTAACAACAACTCGCAGAATTAATTTTAATGTGTATAGGCATACGATAATAATATAAAATAAAAATATACCTGTATACCTACGACGAAAAATATTTTAACGATTTGTATTTGTGTTTGCGGTCAACTGTTTTATAATTGTATTTATGTGCCATTTATGTTTTTTTCTTATCTAATTGCACAACATTTTTAAAACTGTAATATAAAACAAAAAAACTGTCCGAATACAGGTGAATGAAATTGGTCTATCATCGTCAATTCGATCATCGAATAAAATATTAGCTATTATTAGTACCTATTATTATTTTAGATTTCAATTATCATTGCATTTGAAAAACGATTTCAACAATTTTCTGTAGTTTTCTTTTATCCTTAAAAACTACTGTAAAAATCGAAAAATTACATCCACAACTTGAAAGATCCTTATCCGAAAACCTACTCCGACTCCTTGTACCCGAAAATGTATGATGTAAATAATGTAACATATTACATAGGGTATATATTATAAGTACATACTACATGAAAAAAAAAACCCTTGTTAAACCAATATATTGTTTGCTACGCTAACAACCTAAAAATTATAAATGCACATTAAACAATATTATGGAAAATGTGAAAATAATAATCTGTTCGAGAAATGATAAAATTACTATTCAATGAGAAGAGAAGTTCAGAGGTTTCCCACAAATGGTTATCCAATGGGAAAAAAGTTATTTCCAAACAAAAGACTTAGTAGGATCGAGTTAATTTGCCGTCCTAAAAGATTTCAAATATACGAGTTCAAAACCACTCTCCTCGCCCCAATATCTACGGGTCCAAGCACATAAAAACACTGGCTTCCAGAACAAATAATTACAAGAGAAAAGAATAGTTTTCTACCAGTCTCGGAAACTTTTCACTTATCGCTAAAACTTTTTTTAAAAGATCCTTCCACTTAATAAGTTTCTCAACCAAGCAGTTATAGTATACTTGCATTCGGTTTAAACGTTGTTACAATTTCCGTTTATTATTGCCATAACAAATCAAAAAAACTGTCCCTAAATTTTCTGTTTTACCTTATTATTTATTACAATTATTATTGCGTATAATATAAAGTTTTATTCGAATAAATACTAACATTATTTTAGCTGTTACCTATATACCTATTACTGATTATTGTTAATTTGTTTTGTAAATATTATGATTAAGTATATAGATAATAGATATTCATATATGCACATTACACATAATATCAATATATTAGTATTCAGAATACTTTTTAAATACTATTTTTTTAAAGTATTTAATACAGTATTTTGAATATTTTTTACAAGTATTCCGAATACTTTTTTAAGGTTCGATCACATTTTTAAATCAAATTTCATTATTTTTCCGTCGGTGTAAATGATATTTGTAAAAAGTTCATAATATTTTATAGTATATTAAAATATATTATATTATTTTGTTTTCAACTATGTTTAGTGGGACAGTAATATAATTTTCCAGTTTTAAATATGTTGATTTAAATAATAATAAATTAAATAGTTTGAAAGTGTTCTATTTATTGATACTATTTTATTATAATAAATTTAGTAATTACAGTTTTTATAGTTATATGAGATTTTTATAAGTATAAATATAATACCATTTATTACAAAAAATATATTGTATTAATAATAAGTCATTGAGAATATAATGCTTCTTTATTAAGTAATACAAAAAAAAAAAATTTACCTACTCACTTTTTACTTAAATGAATCACACAATATTAAATTTTAATATTGAAATTTGGATAAGTATAGTTTATAATTAATAAAGGCATAAAGTCAATATTATCAATTTGTATTATTATATTCATATACATGGAAAAAATAATTATTAAATATAATAATATTATGATCATCAGGTACTATTTTTGTTATAGAAATCTAGTAAAAAAAAGTATTTTAAAAGTACTTGGAATATTTTTTTTGGTAGTAGGCAGTGGCGTATTTACGCGACGGGGGAAGGGTGAGTCGGGGGTACTAGACCCCCCCCAGAACCAAAAAGTATTGAATTTACATACTTAAATGTCTATAATTATTTTTGTAGATAAAGTTTTTAAACAATAATAATTAGAAATAGAATGTGATGACTGAAAAAAATTATAATTATAATGCCCTAAAAATGAATATAATGACTAAATTTTGGATTCTCAACAGTGCAAAAATATTTTTTCATTTTACGATGATGTTTATTTGTTTTATATTTTTCTGTAAGCAATTTATCGACCAGAAGACTTGACTTCATAATAGCCCCTAAAATTGAGTATAATGCGAAAAGCTTAATGTTTATGTTTTGTTATATTTTACAAATCTCATCCTATCCTATAGTATGTTTTTATATAGTATTTCTGTCAAAAACTGTAAACTTTTTCGTCAGGTAAACTTAGGCCTAAATATTAAACAAAAAATATATATATTCTTAGTTTTAAAATACATATCTTAAAATAATCTAAAAGTAAAAACCACCATTTAGGTACTGTACAGATTTTTTTTATATTACTGTTAAAGATTAGAAAAAAAATTATGACTGGAAATATATGCTGTAATGTTAAAAAAGTTATTTTGTCACTCATTTTTATTTATGCTTAATGATCACATTTTTTCATGTGATGCAAAATATTTTACAAAAATATTCTAAAAATATCAAAATACATTAAATGCATTTAATGTTAAAAATTTCGAAAAGTTCAAAATTCAAATGAAATATTTTGAATAAGTATTATTTATAATAATGGTGCACGGATTACGGACCACCCCTTTATCAACAGTCTAACAATAGTCCTTTGTCCCTAGAGATAGTAAAATATATAATGGTTACATAAATCATTGGTTTTCAATATTTTTTGGACCCCACCCCCTAGAAAAAAGTTGAAAATACGCCACTGGTAGTATAGGTATTCGGAATATGTACCTATTCAAAATACTTTTAAAAAGTATTTTACCCAAGTTTGCAAATATTTCAAACAAACATTAAACTACCTTTACATTTTAATATTAACATCTATTTTTATAACATAAATCTAAAATCGCTCACAAACGAAATTCACCGATGATTACCGTAACAAAAATTGAACCTTAAAGTTGAAAATATTGTATTTTACATATACTTTACGTTTTTACATTTATGCATAATATACATTATACACGTCTCTTAGTTAAAAATAATAAACGTGAAACACATCGAGTAAAAAGTTATTAATTTCCATTTTAATATTACATAGTTACATTTTTACAGTAAAGAAAAATATGAACTTTGTCAGTGACGTATTTTGCAGCATTTTATTTAAGAGGCCCAAAATAAAGTCTATAGTTCAAAGACAAAATGTATAGGTATACAATTGTCTACTGTTCTTTCGCCTTCTCTCCCAACTATGTGAAGTCACAACCAATACAATTATATACTATTATAAGTAGGTACCTATTATAACAATATCATAGAAAATCCACTCGAAAAATAAATAATAGAAGACAAGGACAAAGAGAAGTGGATAAATATAGTAGAAGCAATACAGACTGCTTGAGAAAAATAATATATTTATTATTTTTATAAAATAAAGTCCATGGAAGCGAATCTATTTATCTATTCCTTATAATCTGCCCTCGTATTAAATACGCCACTGAAGTGGATATCAAAAACGCGATTTATACTTAACCTATATTGTGTAAAATAGGACTTTTGCACAATTTTAATATCATGACTGCAGTCATAATACGAGCAAGTACATTAAATTCAAAATATCCTGAGGTTATGTACCATACGGTTATTATAATATTATATAATTTATCATATTATATTATTACCTATATATTATATATTGTTCTCAAATAGAATAAATTTCAATAATTAATTGTTTATGAGTTATATATTTGTTTCTAATAAACAGTAAAAAGGAAAGTCTGAGAATATTAAAATGTATTTGTTTTTTATTGATTGTTGTTCTACATATTTAAATATGTGTATTTTGTTCTTACAGTAATTATTATAACTAGGGCTCGGACTTGATGCTCTAAATATGCACATGGATATACGCTAGAAAATTTAAAAATATGTACTAAAAAATTTTTTTAGTTCTCAATTTATAATAAACAACGTAAATAATAATAGTTAATACATGATAATTGATATATTTTTCGGAACTGACATCTGACACACATAATATTATAAGCATAGGTACCACAGCTTAGCAGCTATGGGCTAATAGGTATACCTATTATATAATTATATTATTATGTATATGACTTCTCAGACCTCAATACTCAGTAACAGTAACACCCACATAAATAAATTTAAACAATTATAAGACATAATACATAAATTTACAATTTATATTACATCCTGCAGTGCTTGAATTAAAAAAAAAAAAGAAAGAGGACGCAAAAGTGATACAAAAATTTGAGTTCCTATAAATACTCGAATTTCATATTAACTGTCAGAGGCTTATCCACTCAAAATTCCCTAGGAAAATAACAAATGAACATTTCTTTTTATTTAAAAGAAAAAAAAACATGTAAAGACAAGTTAATATATATTATATGAATATGATTCATTACATACTAACATATTAAGTTTATAATAAAATTAAGCGAAATTTCGTTCTACCTATACTACCATTTAAAATGCTCCAAATTAATTTATTCTTTAAAATATAGTTATTTTACGTAAGATATTTAATTATCAGGTAAATTCAGAAAATATCGAAATTTTTAATTGATCGTAGATTTATTGAGATGCATTTTTAAGTGCAAGATCTAAAATTTGTCGGTATACGAAATTGAAAAACCATTTCTTGAACAAATCAAAAAATCTAAATAATCGAACTATTTTTAAAGCCTATATATAGGAACATTTGTTTCGTCAACATTCGCATTTACAGCGCCCAAAGTTGGATATATAATATAATACGTCAATGTATAAAACGTATTATACGTGTGTATTATACTGTATTATACGTTTAGTTTCATACTTATTATACGTCTTGAAAAATTTGAGTATTAACTATATTACCAAAAATATTTTATAAATATTATATATTTAAAATAATATACAAGTTAGACAGAAATATATACATATATAAATGAACTGTATTAGTAATTATTACTACTTTCATTAATTAATTATAACTTTAGGTTTAGAATAATTGAAAAAATACAAATTTAAAAAAAATATGTATTAACTATTAATATAAGTACCTAATATCAATAATATACACATTTTAATATTCATCAGTTTCATAAGACTTATTAAGTTCAAGCAATTTCAATGCATGATAATTAAATAATAATTTTTTAGAGTGATCAAATGTGAGCCTATTTCTAAGAGGATTATGCACATAAGACCAATTAGAAAATACTCTTTCAAGCTGAGCTGAAGATGAAGGGATGGAAAGATGATTGATTAAATTCGGGTTTTATACGTTTTATACATTTTTGACGTATTATACATATGTATTATACGTATTACGTATAAAACCTATTATACATGTAATAACCCAACCCTGACAGCGCCATCCGAAATTTAGACAATATCTTGAAGAGCTGTAATTTTCTTTAAAATATTCAAATTGACTTTTTTGTTTAATGTTCTACAATTTTTTTTCCCCCAGCAAAGTTATTTATCCATTTCTCGCATTCAAATATTTTAAAAATAAATACATCGATTTTTAGGGTCATTTTTTAAAATGTAGTCTGAAATTCATATGCTATATTATTATTTCTATTATAGTGTTTTATTCAAAATATTTAAAAGAGGTTCACTGAAATGTTTTCCCTCCCTTCCTAAATCAAGCACTGAATAAATATGTTATAACTTCATAGTTTAATCAAACAAATAGTGATTTATTTTATTTCTCAAAATTAAAAATTCATCTAGATAATGGAGTCTATCGTCTATTCTATCTCCGAGAGGATGGTTTATTTTTATTATTTTAAATATGAAAGCAAAGGCCAATCATTGAATTCAAAAAACTATTCTGAGCAAAATGTTTGTATATTAAAAAAAAAATAGGTAGGTATCCATGACATCTTTATTTCTCATTTTGTTATTATCATTATACCCTGCATTTATAACATTTTTTCGTTATAAAAATCATTTTTCTTTACACTTAAGGAAACTGCAGATAAAATCGAAAAATTACATTTTTAAAATACAAAATAGAATCAATTTACTATCGAAATGCTTTTTACTTCAAAATTCCTACTCAACTCTTTCTATCCAAATAAATGTACAAACAAACAAAATCGGAACTTTTCTAATTTACCAGACCATTCAATTCTTGCACTTTTTTTCCAAAATATATATTTTTCGATGACAAAAATGACGGTGAAATCAAACTTTGTGGTCTCAGGAGAAGCTCTTTTCTTAGGTACTGAGCCGTTTTAGCAGTAAAAGTGTATCTTTTTCAAATTAATGATATCAAGACTGTATCTACATTTTAACATAAGTGATTTTTGATGAAATATTTTTAACTACCTAACGTTATAAAATTTAATGTTAAAATGTTTCTAATTATATTAAATCACCCATGAAAAAAATTAAGACAAATTCTTGATTTTTAATATTATATAATATACTTTTACATTAAAACTACTCTATCAGTTTCTCTGAAAATGCATTTCCTAAAAGATGATTGTTATATATGTATAAAAAAAATAGCTCTGTGTTTATTAATACTTGTAAGAGGTATAAGAAAATATTAAAACAAACACTTTTGCAATTTGATATACCTAAATATTTTTAATAAGAGTATAGGTAGTAAGAAATTTTGTGAACTAAGATTTTCAAGTCAAGGGGAGCGGAGGGTATCCAGACATGAAGGACACTTTCCCAAATTACGCCACTATAGGTACCAATCATAATTTTGTTATATTATTACTTGATTAATATATCGATTACCATAATAAATTGTAGAATTTTCTTTTGAATTAAAATTGTTTAAATTCTGCTTTGTTTCTTTCCGTGGGAGAGATCATCGACAACGGACTTTGTTACCAAAATAATTCATTTTCGTCTTAGTTTAAAAATGTTGGACATGAAAAAACATAAAGACTTTGTAGCTGTGGTACAAATTAACACGAAACACGACTGAACCACAATAAAGTATTTCACTATATCTACTTGAGACCAACTATTTGTACCTAATGTACCTACTTTTTATATTTTGTACAATGTGCATATTGTACAGGGATGTAGTGGATGGTATAAAGTAGTGTATAATATATACGGTACGTCACTTCCCAAATTTTAAGAAGTATACCAAAGAAAAAACACAAGACCACGGGTAGAAAGTGTGCATATACTCAATTTTGAAAAATATTTTTAATCATGTTTCATAATAAGAAATTATTATGAGTTTTGAAAAAATTACTGATTATATGTAAACTTAGATATATATATACTGAATTACGAATTAATTTATATAATATATTCATTATTCAACATAATATAATATTTTATATTAATCTAATTAAAATAATTTATTATTATTAAAACTACCTATATACATCGTATTAAATCAATGTAGATTTCGAAATATTAAACCGTTAGTACCTATTTATTTTATCGATAGGTACGCCACAACACACCTTGAAATCTCAAATTAATATTTTTAATTTTCTTTACAAAATTTTGGATCAGTAATATTATTAAATATGAACTGAAAACTCGTAAAATTAAGAAATATGCGTTTGAATCTAAAAATAATAATATTACTAAATATGCAAAATTAACACATCTAATGAGAATTTTGACACAAAATACCATCCGTCTCTAAATGGGGTTCCATGTAAACAAATATTATCATATTACCCATCGCTTAGTAGGTATACATTGGTATGCAATGTTAAAATGTATTTATATGTAGGTTATACCTATATACCAAGAGAAAAAAGATAAGTTTACATATTATGCAATAATATTTTGAAATAATAATTTGGTTTTTTTTTAACAACACGTCGGTAGATTGAAATAATCTGCAGCAATTATAATATAAATGTAACTTGTAAGTAGCAAATAATAATACATATTATAACAGTTTAAGTATACCTACCTGTATAATATTATATATACTATATTAAAATTTATAATATACTATAATATATACCAAATACCAAGGCTTGTGGTCGTTTATCTCAACATTTTATCGCTTCGCCTGTTGTTTTTTGAATTTTTTGTTCGTGCGAAGCAGGAAATCGTTCAGGCGAAAAACATGGTTTTTTTTGTGGTTTTTATCTAAAATATGCACAAAATGTAAAATATTGTATATTCGTACATCATGTAATTAACATGCTAAAAAGAAAATCGTGAAATACAACACTGTTAACTCCTAAATGATATAAGTAATAGGTACATATTTAAATGTATTATATATTATAGGTAATACCATTGATTATATATAGTAGGTACTATATATAATCAATGGTAATATATATACCGACATGAACGAATAAAACGATGAACAGGATTTATCAAGACACCCATTCGTATATCCTGAATCCCGATCCAGGTATTCAGTTACAGTAATAGTAGATACCTACACTATATTTGAAACATTAATTTTTATATTAAAATCGAATGAACGAAGCATACAAGAGATGTTGCGGCCGTAGCAAGATTCGATGGCGCCTTTAGAACCGAATTTCGGCCCCTAAATTGGTATAATAAGGAAAAATAGTCATCAATTTTTTGGAGTTGCGCCGTCAAATTTACGCCCCCCCCCCCGGCAATCTTAAAAATTTAGGGATAGAATTTGATGTGAATTTCGATTTTTGCGCCGTCTTTTCTGTTGCGCCCTTGGCCCCGGCTAGTTTCTCCAAGCCCTTGCTACGGCTCCGCAGACCATAGAATAAAGATACCAAGATAATAATAGATAAAGAATAATAATGTAAAGAATGAATAGTAGGTAATAAAGATAATAATGTTACAGACTTACAATTAGCGTTATTCAAATATTTATTTATTCAGGAGGAAAATTAAATTGTTACATTAAAGGCGTATACTCGTATCTCTCTACATTGTATACTGTGTACAGTCCATGTCCGTGCAGTATCATTAAATTACATGCTATAGTAACCATAGGTTAATAACAGAATAAAATAATTCTGTGGTTTAGGTAATAAAAATCATAAATGGCCTTTTTGAGAACTGTAACCGCGTATAATAACCATTCGTCCAGACAAATTTGAGTATTGTTGAACTTTGTGGTAAGTATCCAAGTTTATATATCGGTAGACACGGTTAACCATGATGGTATACCAAAAGTTACCGGGTGGTTCAAACCAATCAGGAAGCTATATTGTATAAACGGTAGGTATGAACGGTAGGTACACGGTCAGTATATGGAAGTCGGGACAACGGGACGTATGTATGGTCACCCTACGGTATACCCGCATTTTCTCTCCGTCTAACTGATAATATATGAAATTTACGTTCAGCATTTTTATCACAACATTTCTAATATTAGTGTAAATTGATTTATTGCCAAATTTATAGATGAGATCATATTATTATTATTATTATTATTATCATCATCACGATTATATATTCTGTACCATAGTCTTTTTTTCTGAAATTGTAATTTTGTAAAGATATATAACTATCTTTAAAGTCCAACAATTAAAACAAATACATTTCTCTTAAAAATTATTATTATTTAAAATTTCGGAAAAAAATACCACTCTGCAGCATAGACTTGTCTATAAATTTAGTAATGGAAAAATTTACTCTAATATTGAAATTGACGAAATATAACAATACCCAACATATATTTTATATTTTGTAGATACGCTACGGCATATAAGTAGTAAATATTCTCATCTTTCATATTTTTTATAAATGTTGACTCTGCAATTACTAAGAGAAAAGTTGTAGTTATAGAACATGAATGTAATTCCGACCTAAAAGCTAGACAAAACTGCGGAACTTTGGAAAGTTAGATTTCAATTCCGAAAAGTTTCAAATTCGTCGATTTTTCTACTATGGATCGATCGAGATGTTTTAACAAAAAAGATTTGGTCATGTTATTAATCATATACAATAATTTAAAAACTGTGATGTTTAAGAAAAATAGAATGCTTAGAAGACAAACCGACAAATTCAAATCTGTTTTCAGATATTAATTCCATAGTTCCACATTTTTGTCTAGCAAAAATGCCTGTTAGACGGAAATATCGCGAGATATTGCTAAGACCCCCGAAATGGTTTGTACTTAAAATTGTTTATTATTGAAAAAAAATGTTCAATCAAAAATATTATAATTTTTGGTTTGAACAAATATGATCCATTTCATTTGGAAATCAAAAAATCCCTAACAGCACAAAGTACCTCCCGGGACGGTCCTGGACCGTCCCAATGACGGAAGTTGTCGACCGAAAATGGGAACGACCTATTTGGTTCCCGCGCCGGTACTAGACGGTAATATGACGGTCGTAGACCATTCACCATCCTGATGTTCGATGTCCGACCGTCATATGTGGACCGTCTACACAGACCGAAGTAGATCGTGTCCAATATCAAGTTAATTGAAAAAAAAACTTGCAGGCTGACATTTTGTTTTTATTGTATTCTTCATTTCTATTTTTTGACTACCTTCCCGGAAAATGTTTTTTTTCTTTTTTTTTTTTTGCAGTAAATTTTTCAACAATTCTTAATTCCGACGATTGGATTCGAATCAAAAAAAAAATGTTTGTACTCACGCTTAACCGACCGAGCTTCAATGATACAAACGTAGTCGGAATTGTGGGTACATAAATGCTTGAGTAACGGTATGTATACGATTACAGGCACGATAAAGGAGCTAGGGGAAACTTTTTGAATAGCTACAATGCATTCATATGCCAGATAATAGATAAAATAGTATGCTGGCATTGAGATAAATAACAAATAGTTGTTAATAAAATAGTCTATACCTACTGATTTTTGATATCCGAAAAAAATGAAAAATTTCGATTTGACTAAATCGTATTTTTGCCATTCTTTCATAATTTTTTGGTAGTTTTTCCTTACGCATTAAAAATCTATTGTGAAAATTGAAAAATCACTTCTTTAAAGTACCAACTAAATGCAATTTTCTATCAGAAACTAGGTAAGTTCGTAAAGATCAGAGTACTCCTTCTGGTAGAAAATTTGTTTAGAGAAAAAAAAATAAACATTGTAAAACCACGTTCATAATCTAAAATACTTTTTTCCCATCGATTTTTTAAATTTAGTTAAATTAATGCACGACTAACGTTATATTATATTTTTTAGGTCTTAAGATCTCGTTTTACCAACTATTTGGACTTAAACACCTCGAAATTAATAATTTTGTTAACAAAATTTAAATTACTAAAACAAAAAAAGTGACTACGGATTTTCGAGATTTTAATTTAATTAGAGTAACGTATATTTAACATTGAATAAATATTTTAAATCTTGAAACCCTAAATTACTCCTTTTAAGACTTAGAAAATTCAAAATCTAAAATGTCTATAAATAGCCGAAAATTGAAAGAAAATTTTTTTTTATTTTAATCAAAGTGAATATATTTATAGTAAACTAAATATTCGATGTAAATTTCAAGATTTTAAAGTCATCATTTTCAAAATCACAAAGAAATAAAAAATCTCGATTTGACGAAATCGTATTTTTGTCGTTTTTCCATCATTTTTTGGTAGTTTTTTCTTACGCATTAAAAAATGTTGAGAAAATCGAAAAATGACTTTTTTGTTAAAAGTTATGGTTTAAAGTACCAACTAAAAGCACTCTTTCTGTTAGAAAATGTATAAAATCATTGTAAAACATAAAAACATATTACGCTCAGAATCTAAAATAATGGTCCAAAAACAACGGAACGGAGAAGCATTTTTTTTAAGGGGCGAGAGGGAGAAAATGTGAAAAAAAAATTTAATACTTAACTTCAAAACATAAAATAAGCAAAAAAAAAAACAATAAAGTACCTAATCAACTTTTTTGCCATTTTCCGACTAAAATCCTAATATTTTATGGTTTGCCGACTTAAAATTCCGAAACATATGGCTACATAATTTCTCGACAAAATCCCAAAATACTTCATTCAAAAAGTGAGTAAGCAAAAAAAAAAAAAAAGACCATCGAACTTTTTCTAATATTTGACGACTGCTTTCCGAAAACCACCAGACGACCCTGAACGGGGATAATATTTACTTATACTGAGAAACTTAGAAGTAAAGTGTATATGTATGAAATATAAATGAAAAAAAATTGTTGCCCCCCCACCCCTAGCGTTTATCAAAAACCGCCACTGGGAGTGTATAACATACTTTATTTACATCAGGACGAGTCCTTTCCTATATGGGCACCCATCTTCTTCCACAGCTAGTTTCCACCCCAAAAGGATCAATTTGTAATTTTTCAGAAAAGTACCTCCCTGGAGCTGCATATACGACCTGATAATTAGCAAATCAATTGGACACTCGTGTGCCGCTCCCGAGGTCTAAATAATTCCCGGCAAGAACCGCTTGCAAAGACCGATGAAACACGCACTTAACGGTCTGTGCTGTTAGAGGATAGGATATTAATTTTTTCATTGTTTAGCATTTGTTACAATTCGAATTACAGATTTTGTTTTCGACGTTCGTACTTATGCACGCAGCTAGCTATCTTATCATTATTCTTCGAATTCAAAAAAAATTTTTGATGCAAAAGTTTACTCAAATGTATACAAACTACTAAAAGTAGCTTTATTAACAACAATACCGATGGACAATGAGTTATTCTGCCACCATTGTAACTTTCTCGACAATGAAAAAGAATTGAAAATTGGCTTCGAAATTCATTGTCAAAAAAAAAAAAAAAAAAAAAACAGTTTAATATAATTTATCTATAATCCATATGGAAAGGCAGATTTATAATGCTTTATGTGTTAAAGATGTGTTTAACGACATGATTTTGCTAAATTGAGTCATAGATTATCATTATAAATAATCATTTTATAATAAAATATAATATGTATCATATATTATATTAATTATTATATACAACTCATCCTTTTATTGAATTTCAGTTTATTTACTGGAGTTTGTTTTTATTGAAGAATTTTTAAGCTATTTTCAAGAGTATATTCAGAAGTCCAGGAGGTCTAGTCTATTCATGAATCATACGAACACGATCCATATACGAATATGGAAAACGTCATTTCCACATAAGCTTTCACAAAAGTCATACTCTCGAAATATTTCCGTGTACGGAATTGTTAGGTCATGCGGAAAACTTCCGTATGATCGTTATATGGAACCGATTTCCGTTAGTGTACGAATAAATGAATTATCATTTATCACATAGAATTTTATCAATGTTATTGGGCTCGAGAGTTATTTTTTGTTTGAGAAAATATCATAAGTATACAAAACTTTTTTGCTAGGTACGTAATTGTTTTAGAACTATTTTACTAATTTTTTAATATAATTGCTATTTTTACGTACTTATATTTTCATATATGAATGAATACATATATATATATATATATATACCTAATCATTTTGTTTTGGAAATAGGTATCTAACTTTACAAAGGGTATTGGAAAATATATTTTTTTTTTTTTTTTTTATTGTAAATATATTATATGGATATTAAAATTCAAAAAACTTCATTATAAATTGAATGAATTGTATGTAGGTACCTACTTATACCTAACTATAGCCAGTGCGGGATCTAGGGGGGAGCGAACCGAAGCACTTGCCCCGGGCGCCATTATGATGGGGGCGCAAAATATAAAAATATTTAAACTTTTCATTCCGCTTTTGGAAGTGGAGTCCCATTGATCACTTTTAATTTTTAATAGAAATTTTGGAATTTTGGTAGAAATTGACGAATGACCTTTTTTTTTTCTGCTTACCTATTGAAATTTAAAAAGGGGCGCCCACAATTTTTTTTGCCCCGGGGTGACAAATTTTTTAGATCCAGCACTGACTATAGCTATATAACTATTATATTTTAAGAAATATCATATTATAGGTATAATACTGACAGGTACGTAATAAAAAAATCATGTAAAATACAAGATTATTACGAAGTAAGTACCTATAATACAATAAAATTTATTTATTATACCTACTATTTATTTATTGTATGGATATTTAATATCGAGTGTACCTATAACAATGTACCTACTATCATTCATATAGGTCAACCAAGGGTCGGCAACCTTTTCATAAAAGCCATTTTTCTAAAATGGTGTAAAACCGTGATGTTCAATGAACCGCATTGGTGTGAACAACCTTTTTTTTAGTCGTCATGTAACCCTCCTCCCACAAATTAAATTTTGTATAAGTCTCTATTCGCTAACCGATAAGTAAAAAAAATTTTTATTAAATTAAATTAAAGCAAACAATTTTATTTGAATTTTTTTCTACAAGTACTGTACTAACTATTATTATTTAAACAATTTATTTCTTATTTTCATAAGCTACCTATACGAGTATACGTACATATATTTACTATATTATAAAATTAAAACTAGTGGGATTTTCGCTGTTGAATTTCTGAGCAAAGTTTGTTCAATTCTGGAGTGTGATCTATAGTTTTTAACTTCAAACAAGCATCAAGGCTGACTTCATTTAGTTGGCTACTTAGTTTGTTTGAAAATGTTTACTCACAAATGTATGTAGATCCAAAAATGGTCAAAATTCCAAAAGCGACTGTCTTCAGTTGGTTTAAGATTTCGGGAAGGTTGTTCCATACATCAAATATAATTTGGTCTTCTTTCTGACAATTAGCGAGTTCTGTCCATTTATGGTTGACAGCTAAAACTTCTTTTTGCGTTTCCAGATTTTATAAATCCAATTTTAAAGACTCGAATTTTGATGACCAAAGTATCTTATTTTTTAATTCTATTAGTTGCAATGCAAAACGTTTTTTGTTGACACTGGAGAATGAATTTGCTTAGTTTCTGTTGTGAGCGGTGATGCATCAGCATGGGTTTATATTTTCTAAGATCTTCAAATCGTTTACTAAACGAGTTTTTCATGGAATAAATGACAGTTTTGACATATTCTGAATCAATAACGTACACGAGTAAGCCTGCGATTACTTAACTCATATATTGCAATATACGTTACATGTCCAGTGTCTATGCATGGCATGTAGGTATATATATATATATATATATATATACCTATATTATATACGATAAATAAGATAAAAGTGACAATATAGATAAAAGTACATTCGATAAAATGATGCGTAGTATTAATCGGTGGGTTATCTTTCATTAAATATGACCTTATTTAAATCAGTAATGAAATAATTGCATAGATAGGTATAAACGTTTATAATGTTTATAGTATAATTTATAATTTATATTATAAAGAATGTGTTCCGATAAAAAATAATAATTCTTATTTTATAACTATATTTTAATGTATAAAGAAAAAAATTTCGATGTTTATACGAATTCTTAAGAGGCGCAGATTGCCGACCTCTGATATTAATTATTATACAATTTTAATGTTTTTATTATTATTATTATTTTTGACAATTTTATTTTTCATATTTTTAAATTGTTAGTGCTATATTTATGGAGCATATTTTGGTGTTTTTAAGTGCATATTAAAGTGTTAAAAATTGCCTTTTTTAATGCCAAAACTCCCTGCTTCATTTTATATCATTTTGTTACTTATACCTCTACCTATTATATTGGAATAAATATATTAAATTAAATAGACATTTTAATTCGGAGTAATTCAATTAATTTAATATGTATTATACTTATTACCACTACCTAGTCTTAGTAAAAAAAAAAAAAATGAAAATTGTACAATAAGAAAATTTTAATTTACAGCTAATACCTACACATTTAAATATAAACAAACAAAATTAGATAGATACTTTCTTTTAAGAAATGGAGAATGGGAAATAACTCCTACTAGTGAGCAATTATTTTTATTCTTTAATCGTTTTTATAAAATTAGCTATAATAGTAATAAAATAATAGGCACTTAAATATTTTTCCAAATTAAACATACTCCTTAAAATTTACAAAGTTAAACATTTTTTTTTTTTTAATTAATTTGTTTTATTTTATATTAATAATATAAAATAATCGAGTGCTTAAACCTATTAAGTAATAGCCATTATAAGAAAGTATAGATTAGAAAAATAATTTTTTTAATATTTTATATATATATATATCGGTTATCAAACATTCCAATGACACGTGTACCAATATATTATTAACATTATAGTATAATGCAAACACAATACCTAACATTTGTTAATATAAAAAAATTAGAATAAAAACAAATCATATATTTCACAAATCAAATAGTTGTACAAATATTAGATTATACTATCCAAAAATTTTCGAGTTATATATTTTATTTTTCCAAATTTATTACCTATAATATTAATATATTATACATTAACTGTGTATTATGCACATACAACGCAACAATAATATTAAATAACCATATTTCCAAATATCATACCTACTAAACTTATGTTTAGAAACCTAAAACCAACCAATAAATAATAATCAACTTTGCAAAGGCTATATAATTTATTATATAATCAAAATTAAGTACCTATCTAGACTTATTGAGTATGTACATTTTACAAAAATTAATTTCCTAATCCATAAAAATTTAATTAACAGATAATTATTATAATATCAATAGTTAAGACTTTATTTTATTTTATTTTAATGGCAATTGGAATCTACTATGAAAACTGTTAATTAACAAACTGTACATTTGGCTCATGAATCATAACTCGCACACCTAATAAAATAGCATATAAAAACATAATATTGTATTTTAAATAATTACAATTGTAACTTAAATTTTACATGTTGTTTTTAATTTTTCCAATATTCTACTTTTGTTCTTTTGTTATTGAAACCAATAATAATAAATATTATAAAAGTTTATGTATTTTTGAGTAAAACATTTTACAATTAAATATATCAGTTAATAAGTAGAATCTGTATCAAAAATAAATAAGATATACTACTTTTTTTATGAAAATAAAATGATTAATGTGTTCATTATATTTGTTTCAGCATTATATTTAACTTGGAATTTATTAACATACGTTTAATATCGACAATATGTTATCTACAAATAACTCCTACAAAATATGTCAAACGTTCATTAACAAAAAAAAAAAATGATTAATTACTTTGACACTTATATATTATTTGCAGTGAAACAACACATAAATGTCACTTGAACTATATTACTTATACAATGAATATGATCATAATTAGATTTTTCTTGTTTGAATATTTTATCTTGGATTTTCTTAATAATAACCTAGATATTAAATTAATTTTGTAAATATCGTAATGATTATTTTTAACCAGATATGTAATTTAGCTTAGTTTAATATACCGAATCCTTCTTTTTAATACACATTGAATCAGTTAATAATTTACCACAGTTCATTTTAAAAGTAAGGAGTCAAGTTTAAAATATAAGACAAAATTATTTTTATAGCGTTTAATTATATAAAAAAAATACTTAAAAAATAATTTTACATTAGTTATCACCAAAATAAATTGAATATGAACAATTGCCAATTTAAATGTAACTATTCATTATTAAAAAAAAAAAAAAAACAAATCGAGTTGAATAAATGACAGTAACATCTACAATGGATTTTAAATACCTATTTTTGTAAGAAGCACTTACATATGCCACTAGAAAATAAATAATGAGCATTGAATTTTGAGAAATGGTGCTCTATTCTTTAAATAATTAATCATTTTTACAATTATATAGGTTTTTTAGTTAATATAATAGGCCCTATATGTAAAAAAAAAAAAAAAATATGATTCTCTTAATTTGATCTCAGATTATCAATGTTCACAAAGTATGGTAGGCACCACCGCGGCCCAAATAGAAGAATCTGTATCCAACAAATCCAACTGCTACAATACCAAAAGCAAGAACCATGCCACCTGAAATTAATAAATAAAAATATGTTTAAAAAAAACTACCTACTATTTTCTCACAATAATTACAAACATACCCAAGAAACTTGAACCGTCCCAGCTTCTGCTTGGAATTGGTTCTGGAGATGGAGGTGGAGGAACAGTTGTTGTGACATTTGGACTTGACGTTGTTGGCACTGGAGGGGTAGTGGTAGTAGTAGTAGTAGTAGTAGTAGTACTGGTGGATGGTTTTGAAGTTGTAGTAGTGATTGGTTTTTGAGTTGTAGTGGTGTTAGGAGTCGCTGTGGAAGTTGTTGGGTTTACTGTTGTCGATGTAGAAGTGGTATTTTGTGTTGTCGTAGGTAATGGTGGAATTGTGGTAAAATTTCCTTGTGTTGGTATTGATTCTACAACAAAAAAATATTTCAAAAACTTATTAATATAAATACCTACATAGAATTGTTTTATTACCGAACTAATACCTATCAGAATATTAATATACATTATACACCATTCAAATGCCTACCAATATAATATTTGATAATCTCTTCAAATTTATCAAATAAATCTAAATAAATATATACCTATCCTAAAATGTTTTTTTAAAAATCTATTTAACTAGGTACTTTCTTTATAAAAATAAGGTTTGTTTTTATATAGGTACCTACCTAAATAATTAGGTAGAGTGCTATAAATTATTTGGTAGTTTACCAAAATATCCACTGTCACATTTTGTCAATACTTTTCAAATAGGTACATCATATATAATAAAATAAATACGACAAATTATTAAAATTAAAATAATGTACCTATATAGGTACCTATTAATAACTAGGGTCCAGATAAATATGATCTAAAACCTTAGAAATAGGCACCATTAAATTTGCATTTATGCTTTTATTTTGTAGAAATATGCCCTTTCAAATAAAGATACGCAAAAAACACATAATTTAAAAAAATATATTTTATATTGCTTTTTTTTTTTTGTTATTCATTATTGTTTGTGAAAATGTATAGATACCGGGTTTCCTAAAGTAGGCGTCTATACTGGAAGACAACTATACAAGTGAATTTATAATATTATACCAATATTAAATAGGAACACAAATTTTTTTAAATATATGAATCAGGGTTCGTTGATAATTATCATTGATAATTATCTTGATAATTATCGGATCATTATTATCATTGATAATAATATTAAAATTTAAAAATACATATTTCTAAAAATATACTTTTTCAAAATTTACCCATGTTAACAAGATCATTTCTTGTTCATTTTATCTATTTAGTACAATGATAATCTGTGTATAAGCCTTATCTGTATTTAATTTGTTAAACAAAATTAGTAAAAGAAATAACTACCTACTATAGTAGTAAGTACTAAGTAGTATTGATTGTATCAAATTAAGGTTGTGTTCATTGTTGGTGGTTTACAAGTTAAAAAAATTAATAAATTAGTTTTGTGTTTGTTCTATAACTTTTTTAAGAGTTTAAGTGAAAAAAGAAAGCTAGAATATGCCTCCTAAACGAAATTCTTGTTGGCTATACTTTGACTGT
>JAIPRL010000790.1:0-42844 GCA_025469235.1 Pemphigus obesinymphae | reverse complement strand
TGCAACAAATACTCCATTTTTACACGCAGATCATAAAATGTTTAAACATATGTGTGCAATTTTAAGACCTGGGTATACTCCTCCAACATCACAAACCATAGGAAATGAATTATTAGACAGTGTTCATGACGAGGTTCTGAGTGAGTGTAAAACAAATTTTACTGGGAAAACTGTATCTATGGAACTAGATGGGTGGTCAAATGTTCATAACGAACCTATAATTTGTGTATCTATAGTTGATTCAGAATGAAATCATGCATTGGTCAGTACAATTGATACATCAGGAAAACAACATACAGCAGAATATCTTCAATCAATCGCAGAAAAAGAAATAGAAAACTGTGAGAAAAACTACCAAGTAGTTATTGGTTCATTTGTAACAAATAATGCTGGAAATGTTTCTAAAATGAGAAAAAATCTACAAGATAATCAAAATCTCAGTATTGTTCAATATGGTTGTAATGCTCATATACTAAATCTTCTTTCAAAAGATGTATTGTTGCCTCGAATTGGAGGACGTGTAATATTTTCGAAATACTCATTTGGCATCTTCATGGTTTAATCAAGCTGGTGGAAAGCAACTAGTTATGCCTAATATTGTTTGCTGGAATACAGTTTATGACTCCATTGATTCATTCCTAAGAAATAGAGGAGTCCTCATACAAGTATGCCAAGATCACAAAAATGACATTAGTAATAATATTTATTGTATGGTTAATGATAATAATTTAGCTAATTCTGCCGAAGATTACAGAAAACGTATGCAGCCTATTGCTATAGCTGTTGATAGAGCCCAGCGAGACGGCACAACAATTTCTGTTGTTGTTGAAGTTTGGAAGAAACTTGAAATAGATTTACGTAATCAACCACAAAATGTAAAAATAGCATTTATAAATAAGAAGGATATGGCTTTATCTCCAGTACACTATCCGGCAAATATGATCGATCATCGATTACGTGGAGCTAATTTAACAGAAGAAGAAAAAGCCAAAGGACATGAATATCTAAGAGGTATAAATGCAGACTATTTACCAATCCTAATGTGTCATTGTGCTGGTTCTTCATCATTTAAATCATATTTGTATGAAAAGTCATTGCAAACCATGTCACCGATAACTTGGTGGAATTCTGTACATTTTGAAAACAACACATGTTTTGATTGGACAATATTAAAAAATTCATGGCTTACACTGTGCAATCAAGTATTTTCTGCAATCGCAAGTACTGTGGGAGTTGAAAGAATATTTTCAACTTTTTCCCTTGTGCAATCAAGGTTGCGCGATAGACTTGGAAATGAGAAAGCTGGAAAATTGACATTTGCCTATAAATATTTTAACTTAAATTCAGCTTCAAAAAAAAAAAATAATAATATCAATTGGATTTGGGAAAAAGATGGACCTACTGAGAAAATAGACAGACTTAGTGATGATGATCAATGAGTACCCATATGCCATATAATGAGTATTAAATATTAATGACTAGAACATGGAACACTATAAAAGTACAAAATAATTATTATTAAAAATTAATATTTCTGTGCCTACACATTTTAAATTTAGTATTTAGTTTTTAATTAATTTTAAGTTTATAAGTATTAGGTATTTTTAATTTTAGTTTTGACAATGAATAAAATGGTATTTTTATTTTATAAATCAATGTAAACTTATTTTATTGCTATATTATAAAGTATAAATCAAGGTATAAATTGATAAAAAAAATCTTTATAGTTATCAATATTATCGATAATTTTGATAATTAACCTTATTATCCGATAATTACTGAACCCTGATATGAATTGAACCCAATTTTTTGAGCCCATTTCACATTTAAATATTTGTTAGGAAAAGAAATATGACCAAAATAATAATAATATGCATTTTAAAATCATCAATGTGCATTAAAAAATAGTAATAGGTACAGAAATATACAGTACATGCCAAAAACTGACAAAATCATGCAAAACATTACTTTGTATTTCAGATCTATTGACTATATCGAGGTAAGCTACTAAGTACATATCTAATTCAAAGTTGTAGCTTATACATAACTAGCTTGAGTCCAACACCTATTGGGTGAAACTCCTTTTTAGTGAGACATCTTTTGGGGGTTTATAATATCAGACTTCATTTTTAAATAGGTACTCATATACCTACATTTTTACTTTATTTTATTTTAGTTTAAATTTTTTTCAAGATAATATTTATAATAATATATTAAAACATAGGTATACATTTTTTTTAAATATACCTTTATAATATACATGAAAAAAAAATATATATAGGTAGTATATTGTATAATTGTTATTAATTTTGTTATAAATATTTTATTATAAAATATAATATAATGTGATGTGCCTACACATATTTGAAAAGTATTGACAAAATGTAACAGTGGACATTTTCCCTCAGAAATTTAACTTGATTCAAATTATTTAAGATCACCAAGTTGTTTATTTTATTTTATTTGACACAAAAACTTGTAAAATTGGATTTTGTATTAATTTATAAATAGGTTGATTTTTCAATATGATGGATTGGTTAACTATACTCTGTCTTAAATAAGAATATCCTTTTCTCTGTATAATCACAGAGTAAAAATGTATACAAAATATGAATGATGAGAATATGCCGTAGCGTGGAGTTTTTTTCAATGTTCTTTTGAAAGCCTAAAATCCATGATTGAAAATCGTAACATTTTTAAATTAAAAAAAATTTAAGTAAAATAACCATATTACGTCAATATTCTTATTTTTCATATTTTGTATACATTTTGACTCTACGATAACTAAGAGAGAAGTTGTAGTTATAGAGCGTGAATGTATTTTAATACCACTAATATGGATGTATATCATCCTATTAAAATCTATATTATTTCTCAAAAAATAAATTTTATATCAAAATAATAAATAATTAAAAACCAAATAGTTTTCAAGATTTTTTTATAATTTAGTTCAATTTTGTAATAAGTTTTCAACCCTTAAAACCCAAAATTTCCCTTTGAAGATCTAACTAATAGTAGGTAGATTGAAAATATCAATAAATGTTCAAAATTTGATCACTGTCAATGTATTACTAGTTAGTAATTAGTAATTACCCATGTATAATTTGGTGTACATATCAAGACTTAAGAATGATTATTTTCAGAATTATGAAGAAATAACGAAAGTCTATTTGGATGGAATTATATTTTTACAGTTTTTCCTTATATGCATTTATTGAAAATAGATGGTAGAGTACATTGCACATGGCCAGTGGAATATGTTCATTCAAAAGGCATTAGAATTCCATACTTTAACAAACATAAACAATTTTAGTTTTGTTAAATTTACATTTCTTATTAAACAAAATACCATATACCAATCACTTTTATTTTTTGTCATATATTGGAAATTTGGAAATCAGCAGTAATAAAAATAATAAAACCATGATAATGAAAAGTCGAAAAATCAGAAAATCTTCACAAAATAATCAGAGTACCTAATAATAGAAAAAAAGTTTTTACTTAAAACTGCTGATGTCGATAACTATAGTAAGTTTTAAAACAACTCATTTTTGAAGAAAAAAAATGACCCAACACACTCAATTTATATCAGAATATGAATGTATTCTTTAAGAATTGTAACATAGATGAAGTTCGCCCAACATCCAATAAAACACTTCCACCAATAGTTAAACTAAGTTTAACTGCAATTGTGTAACTTCATATATTTTTAACTAGGTTTAATATTTAAACTAGGTTTAGTTAAACTTGAGATCTGATTATCAAACGGTTGTACAACTGGCCCTTAGTAAATGTTCAAAGCACTGCATAGAACACCAAAAATATGAAAACGGTAAACCACACAATTCAGTTCATTGCATTTAAATACAACACTATATTACTACTAAAATATGAATTTTTTAAAATTCAATAAATTACTTTAAAACTTATGAAAAAAAAAGTTTTTTGTAGAAATATTGGGCTCAAAATAAAATATAAGACCAATGTATCTTATAATAATAAAATTAACCTACAATTAAAACTAAAAAAATAAGTTAGAGGGTAAACCACTAATGAAAATTGTGTAAGACAGATTACCGATTCCTAAAGAGGCATAAATACAGTTTAGCTTCCAAGCAATATTTTGAAATTTTTTTTCATCAAACTGTGTGATTTTATATACAGAATATTTTAAGTGTTTGAAAAAAAAATGTCGGTTAGGCTTACTATCGAAGTTATGGCAATTTAAAGTTATTTCATACCATCAAAAACAAAACTGTACAAAAATGTATTTCTCTTTATAACCAAAATTTCAAAAATGAAGCTAGTTAGAAAATCAGTTAATTTCACAGTAAATCGAGGGATATTTTCAATTAAACTATCCGAGTTAGTGAAGCGAATGAGTGACCCTGCCCGGTTTATAAGTGCGGTCGAAAGAAGTACAATTAACCCGTATTTAATTTAACCTGTTGCATTTGATACGAAAATGCAGTGTAAAATGTGTTATTTTTGTTGGTATAAAATAACTTTAAATTGCCATAACTTCGAAAATAAGTCCGACCGATATTTTTTTTAAATACTAAAACATTCTGCGACATTCTGTATATAAAAACACACAGTTTGATTGAAAAAAATTTCGAAATGTCACTTAGGAACTAAACTACACTCGTTCCCCCAAAGATTATCACATTGTTGACTACCTGACTACCTACATTACGATTTATTCGACATTTTTTAATTTTTACATCATTTCCACTTAATATCTATCATAAACACACATACTATAATGACGATTCAGTGAAATTGTATCATATTATAAAAATACAATTTCACTGAATCACTTTATGTCTCTCTAAACGTTTTTACTCAGATAGCATACAGACAAACAGAGAGGGGACTGTCGATACATATACCTAATCTTAATTAGTCAAGGAGCAGTCGGCTGGCTATTTCCTACTACACTAACCGGCATTTTGAACCGGGTAGTTAAAACGGGTACAAATAGTTTTCTAATTTATTTTATTCCTAAAAACTATGACCTACGTTCGCTTTAACTCTTTAATACAATTTAGCAACAACAAAGATTTAATATTATTAAACAAAATATTAATATAATATATAAATACACTTTATAGGGTAGGTACATATTAGAAGAGAACATAATTGTTTGTGTATTTATATACCTATTGTGTATTATGGATTTTTTTTAAATGTAAATTTCAACCTACCATAAGAAATACCTAATAATTTTAAAATATTTGAAACAGATACCTAGATAGAACTAATCTCTCTTCAGAATCAACACTTTTAAAAAACCCATCATAAAAACACAGATAGATAATAATATAAGGATAATTATTAGGTACCTACCTAATAATAATCTCAACTTAAAATTTAATAATAGGTGTTTAAACTGAAAATCTAACAAAAACACCACAATTTGATTTCTGCATACCTAGTTTGATTTTATAAGGCATTTTACTATATACCAAGCCTGATTGATAGATTGAGACAACAAATGTGGGTGTAACATACTATTAATACAATGAATTACCTATTACAATTATTTACACATTAAATCAGTCATAATTGTATAATTGTAAATTGTATTACATAAGTTCATTCAACTCGACGTTCACAGATTTTTTCTAAAAAATAAAAACATTATCTATTTTAGATGTACCTACCCTACCCTATCTATATAATATTTTTAACAATTGATAAATATTAGAAAAAAGTTTGTAAAATTGAGGTCAAAGGGAAATATATAATATATCACCCAAATCCTTCCCATGTGTATGCCACTGCTCAGGGAGATTTTGTTCGGTTAAAAATTTGGGGCAATTATGTCCAAGATTCATGGTGCAAGGTTTATAAGAGAATAAAAATTTTATTTGTACAATGTACCTACCTAGATAAACAAAGTAGGTATGTGAAGATAAATTGTAACTTTTTTTTTTTATGAACCCCGTTAACATTGAACGTTTATACCTCGGCTTATACTATTAACCTAATGAGGTACTAATAATTTATAGAAACAGTTTTAAAAGAATTACCCGTCCCGATGGTACCTATTTATAAGAAATCATTACGTACAGAAACCGCATAATAGAAGAAAAAAAAATTAAATAACGACCGGCCATTGTTACACAACAATGTACCACCATCAGTCTCCTTTCCTTTTTTAATTCAATCAAGACTGGTTGTGGTGATGGATAATAAATGCGAGCCGTTGTGCAAAGGCCAATACTGCGTCTGTTTTATCTCAATAAACAGAAATCGTCCACGGTACGAGTAGGAAAAAAAAACAATCATCGACCTTGAACACTGCAAGTTTGGATTGAGAATAAAATAAATCCGACAGATATAGGTAGCGGGCACTCACGGCAAAACTTATCATCGGACCTCTCCGAATCGATACGGGCCAAAGATTACACGACGACGGGAATAACAAACGAACACGCGCGCACGCACACGTGCGACGATTATTAATAATCGCAACTTTTGAACCCCGCAGCGGCCCAAAGTTCGCGCGCGGATTGCGGTCAGATGACGGCGAGGGACGAGGTGGACGCTGGATCGCCGAACGTTAAACGGACACGAAGGGGAACGGACGCGTCGCCGACACGAGTGCCTCCAAAAACATGGAGACCGCGTAGGAGCGTGGGCGGCGGCTCGTGCATGAGAAAAAGAACCTTTACGGTAGGTATTTTTTGTTTTTTTTTTTTTTCCTGGAGATCCGTTAAAAAACACGACGTGTGCGTACCGTCCAACGACGGCGAACGCAAACGGGCAGACGATTATAACGCTGACCTTGAACCACGACATGTTTACAATATTATATTATATTAATAAATCGGCGTCAACGTTGTTGTTGTCGAGCAAAATACTCACCGGGCGATTTTACGGACGAATTTTCCACGTCGTACTTGGTGTTGTCGGTCGCGGGGACGGTGCCGGCGGACACGCAGGCCACGGCCACCAACAATAACACCACGCTCGTTTTCAGCGAAACCATTTTACGGATAAACGGGCTGTCGTCGGGTGTAAAATGGATTATATAGTATTTACTATAAATATGGCGGACGGACAAAAACCGTTGCGATGATCGAGCTGCTGCTGCTGCTGCTGCTGTCGTCGGGCGCACACTCGGGACTAGTACGACTCGGCGGCGGGGCACACGGAATCACACAATACGGTCGACGGGAAAAAGTGCGAAATCGGCGGCACACGAAACGTGGTGGGACGTAGTTCGACGGGAATCAATTTTCACGCGCACTGACGTACCGCAGTGGAAGCAGCTGACCGGCAGTGTCGGTGCGACCACAACAAATAAAATAAACGTAACGTGCACGGGGGCCACAACGAATAGAGACGGGGCGATGTGTGTGCGCGCGCTTAACGTGACGTGCGTAAAATCAGAATAAAGGACCTAGTCTAGTCTATATGCTTCCGACGGTGTTTGGCGACGATGAGACGGCCCCGTTTGGTCGTTCGTGCGAGCGAGTACAAAATACGAATGCGATTGAACGAATCAGCTGTGTGACGGCGGATTGTGGCAAAGACTACGATGGCCGTGGAAGAAAAAACATATTATCACGGGATTTTATCATCATAAATTATTATTAACAGCTATATATATATATGTATATGATTATATGAATTTTATGAATAGTATAATATATATAATAGTGACGAAGAGGATAATTTGTTCATCATTAACTTCCCGTAACGTCAATAGATCCTCGTAAAATAGCGGACATTTTAATTTTTAAATACTCCCAAATTATAGCGGTTTAGCTTAGCGAATTTCTAGATGGGGAATCTACATTTTTACGCAATTTTTGATAAGTTTCCAAAATAATGTATATTATGTTGACTACATTACTCCTGAAACTATACTTGTATATTATGTATAAATATAATATAGGTACCTATATTCTACATTCAGTATACAATTTTACACTACACGATTCTAAGCAATATTATATAGGCATCTTCTTATGCTTTTGAAAAACAGCCTTTTGATTGTATGAGTCGTAAATAATTATTAGTGTTAGCATAGAACATTAGTGTTGATAATCTGTATCAAGACATTTTCACTCCCCACCATTACCGCGCTAAATAATATCGTATAATACCACTGCAAAGTGCAAATGCAATAACAAAACTCGTTTATTATGGTGTTGGTCTGACGTATATTATGAATATTGAATTATTATCGTGTAGATACTAGCAAATACTATAGATACTACATCTATAGTATTTGGTACCATAGAACAAAGATACGAGGTACGATATTATTATTGTCAATATTATATTATATTATCATTGTTATAAATTAGTAATTACTATAGATTGGCCACTGGCATACAAAATTGTACCCACCAACTATTCACCCGATAGAGTGCGTTAACAATATGAATTGAGTATAATAATATCATATAATAATATATATGTTATATTTCGACGGTCGACGGTATCCTTATTCTATGGGTCGACCGTTATATTTGGACTACGAAACGATGATAAACCAGTTTTCATCTCCGCGCACAACACAACCGCCTGTCATAGTCCGATACGAATAACAAATTGAATTTATTGTTAAAAATCGTTTTCCTAATTTGTTAACATTTGACGATATTATTATTTTTATTACTCCGTGCGACGTCGCGGTTCCATCCAAAATGGTTTCGTTTTACAAGTACAAGTGCACCTATCCTAAAATACGTGTGTAGGGGCGACGGGGCGATCGCCATCCTCTAAAATTGTACCTAACAAATTAATAAATTGATTTAAATATTAAAAATTATTTACATTTACATTGTAATACATTTTTAAAATATTATTATCGAAAGTAAAAATCGTTTGCCATTATTATGAAAACACTACGAGATAATCGGAGTTTAAAAATATAGATGTGCGGCTGAAGTAGGTACCTATTATACATTTATAGATCTGCACGGTTATCGAGTAACCAACAGCGCTCACCGTTGGGGCGACGTTGACAATCTTCCGTCATAACTATATGATCAAAACACAAAAACATAGAAAGGGGAATTCGGTAATAATACGGCCGCCGCCCGGAGCGATACAAATAATCGCCGGACGTGCCTGTGGACCATAAATTAACGTGTATTTACCGTGTGTTCTTGCACATTTCTATGTTTCTTTATTATTTATTTTATTTATTCTTTTATTATACCTATATAATATATACGTATAAGAATTAGTTTTATTAGGTATTTTATAATTTTCGTTTTTTGTAAAACGTATTTATATTTTTGTTTTCCTATATGGTATTAATTTTGATTTAATAAATACGTTTTAAATTGATAGGACATAGGTAGGTACCTACATAATTATTAATGTATCTATTCTATGCATTTCAAAAATTAATAATTTTTAATCGCCCTCCCACTATCAAAGCCCACGAACCGCCACTGCTAATCTGTTAATTAATCTAAAAACATTTAAATGTATAGGTGATTATTTGCCCTGTGGAGGGGGCTAAGAATACCTCCACGGTTTCCTCATGCCTGTCGTAGAAGTCGACTAATTGAGGTTGTGTCAGGTCGACAGTCGGAATAAAACTTGTCAAAAAGGTATGAGGAGTCTTAAAATGAATATATGCGAGTTTTCCCATCTCGGATATTCGAGTAAATTTTATAAGGCAGTGATGAGACCTGCAATGATGTATGGAACAGAATGTTGGGTAGTAGGTAGAAGGATAGAACAAAGAATGACTGTCGCTGAGATGAAAATGTTAAGATGGATGAGTGAAGTTACTAGAGAGGATAAAATAAGGAATGAATATATCAGAGGTTGTATAGGGGTAGCTTCGATAGTAGACAAAATGAGAGAGAATAGATTAAGATGGCTCGGGCTTGTATTATATATTTCAGGAAAGAGACTGAGGTAGTAAGATTAGTAAGGGAAATGCATGTTGTTGGTAAGTGGTGGAGAGGAAGACCGAAAAAGAGATGGGGGGATGTGATTGCGAGTAATATGAGGAAGGTGGGAGTAAGTGAAGAAGATGCAAGAGATAGAGTTAAGTGGAAGTGTAGGACCAGGGTGGCCGACCCCAAATAGTTGGGAGAGAAGGCGAAGGAGAAGAAGAAGAGGTGATTATTTTTAACATCCTATAGGTTGACATTAAACAATTCATATTTAACTTTAAAAATATAATAATGCTTATAGGTATGTATTTTTTAGGTCAAGATTTTACTTGCGTTCACAATATTCTTTATAAACATTGATTTTTTTTCAATATTGACTATTGACATTTAATTTGATATAGGTACCTATATATAATATATATATACATAAATATTAAACATACGCCTATAAGTATTTTTCTATTTAAAATATATAAATATTATTTTATAGACATAATATTATATTTATACGAATATTCAACTAATATTAAAAGTAAAAATTAAACAAATTTGTTTATTAAGTATCTTGATTCTATAGGTAAGTATACACTATACAACTAAAAACTTAAGATACAATAGTAAATAATAATTATGAAATGAAAAATAAACTAAAATAATACAAGAAACTATCTATATTATAATACATTATTTGTTGTAATAATAATATCAGTAGATAAACAAATTAACTGTAATAACTTTTACAATATTATAGAATTAAAATATTTATTAATGTATACAATAATATATTATTGTATTAATTGTACTGTAATTCTCAGTTTTGAAATCTGCATTATTGTGTAATTCTGTATTGGTCCATTTACACCTTAAATATTAAAGTTCTAAATAACAGTTGAATGATCTACAAATAATGTTCTTACAAGGCGACCAGTGGCGTGCGCAGGATTTTTTAATGGTGGGGAAGGATTTAAAATAAATAAGTACCTAATCAGAAGACAAAAGATTAGGCATGAAAGAATAAAACATTTGCTTTTTTAGTGTTATAATAGAATATTGTTAAAAATATATATTATAATGTAAATATATATATATAATATAGTGGTTATAGAGACGGGATCCAGGGGTAATAAAGAAGAACCAACAAATATTAATTTAGAAACCTTAAATACTTAAACACCATTGTTGAAGATAGAACTTTTTATTAAACAATAATAATAGAGATAGGGTTTGATGACTTAAAAAATTAATAATAATACCCTAAAATAAAAATAACTATAAATTTTAGATTCTAAGTGTTGTAAAATTGGACAAAAAAGATTGTGAACCCCACAGGTTTTTCAATTTGGGTAGAGAAAAAAACATGTATTTAAAATTATAGTGTAGGTACCTTTACCAAATGTATGAATAAATTATTCTCTACTGAGGTTATTTGGGAATAGTGTGAGAATGAATTTATATACAAATAGAGAAAGAAATTTCAATTAAATTTAGCAGAGAGAGAAATGAATATAAGTACTTAATACAAAATTGTATTATATAGGTACCTACATTATGGATTAAAAATTAATTTTGTAAATTTAGGTTATAAATTTAATTGAAAAAAAATTGGGCAGGACGGTCGTGGACCAAGCAGGCTTTTAAGATTGAGTAGAGACATTAAAATTAATTTGAAATTATTTAGGTATAAGTACTTATACCACAAAAAGGAATAAATGTTTAACTAATGGGATCATTTAAGATAAGTGTGAGAATGAATTTATATAGCCATGGAGAAAGAAATTTCAATTAAATTTACCAGAGAAAGAAATTAAAATAAGCTCCGAATACAAAATGTGTATTATACACCTATATTTTGAATTAAAATTTAATTTATAAATTTAATAGAAAAAAAATTGAACAGGACGGGTGTGGACCCCGCAGGTGTCTTAATTTAGGTCGATGCAAAAAAAATTTATTCATACTTTTATTAGTGTAAATACATATACCAAAATAATGATTACATTTTTCTCTAATTAGGTAATTTAGTACCAGTGTACGAATGACTTTATACGGCCATTGGAAAAGAAATTTTAATTAAATTTAACAAAGAAAGAATTGAAAATAGGTACCTAATACACATATGTATTATATACCTATATATTGAATTAAAATTTAATTTAGAAATTTCATATTTGAAATTTAATTGAAAAAAATTGGACAGGACGGGTGTGAACCCTGTAGGATTTTCAATTTGGGTCGAAGCAAAAAAAATGTATTCATACTTATAGTCGTAAAAGTACATATACCAAAAGAATGAATACATTTTTGCCAAATTAGATATGGTAGGTATGTAGAAATAAATTGATATGGCTATTGAGAAAGAAAATTCAATTAAATTTAAAAAAGAAAGAATTTCAAATATATATCTAATACTCATGTATATTATATACCTATATTTTGAATTAACATTTAATTTAGAAATTTTATGATTAAAATTTAATAAAAAGAAAATGGACAGGACAGGTGTGGACCCCGCAGGTTTTTCAATTTGGGTTAATTCAAAATAATGTATTCAATATTCATACATATATTCCTATAAATACTTATACAAAAATAATTAATAAATTTTTTCTTAATTGGGTATTTTAGTATGAATGTAGGAATGACATTATATGGCCATAGAGAAAGAAATTTGAATTAAATTTAGCAAAGAGAGAAAAGAAATTAGGTACGAAATACGCATTTGTATTATATTTACCTATATTTTGAATTAACATTTAATTTAAAAATTTTATGTTTGAAATTTAACTGAAAAAAAAATGGACAGGACGGGTGTGGACCCCGCAGGATTTTTAATTTAGGTTGATTCAAAAAAATTTATTCATACTTATATACCTATAAGTACATATACAAAAAGAATGAATAAATTTTTTCTTAATTGTGTATTTTAGTATGAATGTAGGAATGACATTATATGGCTAAAGAGAAAGAAATTTGAATTAAATTTACCAGAGAAAGAAATTAGACTAAGTACCAAATACACTTGTGTATTATATAACTATATTTTAAATTAAAAATTAATTTTGAAATTTTAAGTTTGAAATTTATTAAAAAAAAAATTGGACAGGACGGGTGGGGACCCCGCAGGATTTTCAATTTGGGTTGATGCAAAAAAATTTATTCATACTTATATTCCTATGTATACTTAAACAAAAATAATGAATACATTTTTTCTTAATTGGGTTTTTTAGTATGAATGTAGGAATGCCATTATATGGCCATAGAAAAAGAAATTTGAATTAAATTTACCAGAGAAAGAAATTAAACTAAGTACCAATAATACACTTGCGTATTATATACCTATATTTTGAATTAAAAATTAATTTTGAAATTTAATAAAAAAAAAAATTGGACAGGACGGGTGGAGGCCCCGCAAGATTTTCAATTTGGTTTGATGCAAAAAAATGTATTCATTATTTTTTTGGTATATGCACAGCTACCTATAAATATACTACTTATGACTGTACTACCTAATACTATACTACCTATGACTATACTACCTAGGATTATTCTACCTATGACTATACTACCTATGACTATGTCACAAGATAAAAAGAAATTCAAATTAAATTTAATAATTTTAATTTACTGTTTGCAAATTTATGCAATTTATTTAAGAATCATCTTGTATATTTAAAACCATATTTATCCTTCTTTTAATAATTATATACAAGTCACGTGTCCCCATGTGTCAATGACACATTGTCACATATCTCACATAGTGATATATGTCACAATGTGACATATTACACATATTTTCGTATAGTAAGTATTTTCAACTTATCTTAGAATATTAAAACTATATATTTCTTAAAAAACATTTTTGAAGCCACCCATACTTTTACACAGGAAAAGATGAACACCCAAAACACCTCTTAAAAATATAAATTTAAATCAGAAAAGTTTACGTTGCATATAGCAACTATGAGGAAGTTATCGATGAAACTAATTTCGTTGGGATAACACGTAGAACGAATTTTTCTATACATTGCAAGGTTCGTTTTAATAAGTTATGCTATCACACAGTGATTGTAGCGCATATGAGTAGCTGTCACGATAGTATTCTCCAATAGTCATTTACGTATATTTTATAGGTCATGATAGTCTCTCGCACTTTCACATTTTCGTGATAGTGCTTATCACGACCTATATATTATACGTAAATGATTTTGGGAGAGTACTATCGTGACAGCTACTCTCATGCGCTACTTTCACCGTGTGAACGTGGCTTTAATATAATAGTTTGTTAAAATATATGACTGTATTTCAATATGCAGCCACCGTGAACTGTGTAAGTCTCCGGTAATATTTTTACAGAATATCTATATACATTAAATCATCTTTAAGTGGAAATACAATATTTAGCCTTTACTTATACATTTATAGTGTACTTATAAGAGCCTATTTGTGTCACCGGGTAATCTTTCGGTGTTCCTCGCCGATAAAACGGTATTGAACCTCGGGTTAGTGGCATCCAAACGAGACTGCCGGTGGCCCGTAGACTCCGTGCTAACCCCGAACAGATACCCTAACACCGAGGAACTTCAACCTAGCCAAGCTTGACTTTAAATCACAAAGTAACTACTGCTGCAACTATATATTAATGCATAACTAAAGACTAAATATTGTAGTTCAACTTGTATTAAGATATTCTGTAATTATTACAATTTACTGGAGACCATAAAGTCCACGTAGGCCACATATTGTAGTATAGCCATATTTAACAAACAATTATATATATTAACTTACTAAAAGGAACCTTACAAATGAAAAGAAAACGTCGTTCTTAATGCTATCCCGCTGAAAGTGGTATCATCGAAGAACTCGCACCTAGTTGCGATGTAACGTATGCTTTTCTGATATAAATTTATATTTTTAGTGTTTGTTCAAGTTTTCGTGTGTAAAAGTTTGGGTTTTTGCTCAAAAATGTTTTTTTTAGAAATATATAGTTTTAATATAAAATATAATATAAATATATTATATATTATGATAAGTTGTAAGTACTTATTATACCAAAATTAGTGTTTTGACCTATGAAAACACTTTGTGTGACTCTTTTCGATATAATTATTAAAATAAATTTAGTTTATAATATATAAGATAATGTAGAGAGTATATAGAGAATGTGTAATGGTAACACAAATATTTAGGGTTTAATTAAATTAAATTTGAACTCCTTGTATACTAACTAACTAACTACTGCTAAATTTATACAATCAATATACTGAAAGAAACTTCGACTAACCATTAAACCATTTGATGACACTATTGATTATTTCATTGGCATGCAGAAAAAAATCGGTGAAATAGGTGGATACATTGCGAATTGTCATTTCCTCACCATTCGTCACATCATCATTCTTCCATAATCTGATGTACAAAATAAATGTTATTAAGACCAATTGGCAATTTTGTAAGTAGATATACATAATATAAATTATTACAGGATTATAATTAGATAGAAACAAATTATATACGATTAATATACATTACACATAAAATTAATTTGCAACTAAAATTAATCAAGACAGAAAATATAAGGGTTCTTTATTTATTGAACGAAGCATTCGGTGTAAAGGATTTCTAAGGCGAGAATGAAGTAGAATGTCAAGAAATAAAAAAATTGCGGCATAAGAGAGGAATCTATTTTGTATAGGTTTTAATCTTAACTAATCATTGGCCATATACGGATTTTAAATAACTGTGCTAATATTGTCTATTAGTCTATACTCCAATATAGACCAATATAAATTTAAACAATATCATATCATAATTATTAACAACATAGTTTATATTGACTAAATAATATTTTAATATATTTACAGGACTTAAAGTTCTTTCAGCTGATAAACTTATTTACCACCTAATATCATTTTACACGTTTTCACTAAAGTTACAATTATAGAATTAGCTGAAAACTAATAATTATGTTAACAATACGGTTTAACCCAAATTTAGATGTTTTTCACCAATTTTGTAAAAAAAAAGTCATGTATTCCATGAACTAAAAATATAATTTTTTATTTAATCCCATATTTTATTTGTAAATCTACTATTTGCATGTCACGATATTTACCAAAAGCAATCATAAGATAATTTATAAATGGGTACAGAAAATTTTGTATACATTCAGTATACAAATTATATAAATGTGTTTTAATCTCTAAAAATATATTTATATTTTTGAATTACCATAAATCGTTTAAAATATCAATGAATATCTAAAACGCATATTTGCTGTGTCATCAGGAACTGTATCATAGATATTGTAATATTGTATTTATGTAAAACGTCTAAATATTTTACTGCGTTCTATAATTCTGTGTGATCATTTTTGCATATCATTATGTAAATAAGTAATATAAAAAATTCAAATGTGCAGTTTGTACATTTTAAAAGGTTATTTTTTAATTTTTATGTACAGTAGAACCATTATTTATGCAATTATTGTATCCAAATAACTTTTGATCTATCGCTAAATAACATTTAACTATGAGAACTACTTTCAGATAAATTATAGTTAATTTAAATATAAAAAAGAAATTGTGTGGTGTAATTATTTGATTTCCTGATCAGTATAATTATAAATTATTTCTACACTTTGGTAGAAGAAAGCATAACTCATGTTCAATATTCGTTGTGTTCAACAATAATGTAGATAGGTATAACTAATATTTGTTATTTTAAATCCAATTATATTGAATATGACGTATCAGGAAAATATATGAAAATCAAAAAGTACATGTAAAGAAATTTAGTGCGCGGGTATTATTTTAGATATTTTAGCCAACTTTAGAAACCAATTTTTTTTATTCGCCTATAGGTATTATTTACTAAAGTACACTTGAGAACTTGTGAATTAGTCTACAAACTATTGTTATAAACCCAAATCACAAAATGAATTAGTTTAGGTACTCTTAAGTTTTAATTATGTATATGTATTTTAACAACTATGTTATTATCTTCAGTGTAAACCAAGAACTTTAACATACCTACTTAAAAATATATAATTTTCATTGTCTGGTTTTATAATAATTTGTAGGTTTTATTTTTTTAATTATATTAGATACTTTACAAGATTTCTTTGTTTACAAAAATGTAGATTTAAATTGGTTTTCCCTAAAAACTTATTTAAGTTAAAATTGACTATATTTACGTTTTTTAAAAATGAATTTCAATATTCCTCTCTATGCTCCTCATCAATATTTTTTTTTATAAACATATAGAAACCATGGCTGTTTTAAATGGGAATCCCGTGCCAATTCCAACCGTCAAAATGTAAAAATAAAATCGTATTATATTATTTTATTTTAATAAAAAGTAATCTTTTTCGATATTTACATCATTATATTATATTAAAATAGAAAAAAAGTTCTAGACAACCTTAAAAGGATGCCACATCCAATCATTTTGACTAGGTAGTAAAAACATTTCTACGAATAACAAACAAATTTACCTCTTAACAGAACGCTATACCAACAATATTCAAAGGGTTGTGTGTAGGCATTTTTTAAAAACTTATTTGAATAATGAAATTATAACAATCAAAAAATGTTTAAATAAATCAATCTAAAATTTTTCTGATATAAATACCACTTTTATTGTGTTTAATTACGACATTTCTTAAAAAAAAAACGGCTTGTGGCTTTCTGTTCAGAGTTTGATCAAAAATTATCATAAAATAGAAAATATTACACTAAATAAAAGATGATAACATAAACTAAGACCGAGTATATAGTTATATTTAAACATCTAAAGTTCGGGATTGAAAACGTTAAATTTTCCAATTTTCAAACTTAAAAAAATATATGAAAAAGTTATTTTAACTAAAAAAACTATAGAAATAGTTTTTAATGATCGTTCAAGAAGACCATGCAGGGGGTGAATACAAGACCTATTTTTTTTTCTAAATATAGTCACACCCTATTCTATGGAGGTGACCGTTAAGTCATACCGCTCTATATTCGTCCATAGTTAATATACCTACTTATCTATCATATTATATTTAAATTTTGAATCTATGATAAGTAGAAGAGAAGTTATACATAGAAAGCGAGAACGTGTTTTAATATTGTTAAAACTTATGTATAAGTGAATTTTAAAGAGCTTAAATACTTTTATGAAAATTTATAGAAAACCATATTTTAGATACAATATTATAGGGATTTTGCAAAAATATAAATTACCTAACAAAGATGTTACAGCAATAAAAGAATTAAAAAATAAAGATTTTTGAAAATTCTAAATTGTGCTATAGAATAAGAAAATTATAAAAAAACTTATGACATCATAAAAATATACAACCTGAAACTATACTACAGATTATTATTCCATTTGTTTATATTTAATATTTTTACACTCACCCAAAGGCCAAAACCCAAAATATTTAATTTTACGCATCGCATATATAATTTATATTCTAAACAAAAAATGAAAAATTGGAAATAAAATTAAAATATTTAAATCAAGAAGTATACCTAATACCTAACTGATATCTATAATATATATGTTCTATAGTATAATATAATTTGAATATTTATAATAAAAAGGATAATATTTAAAAATTAACATCTACATCTAAATTTTAAAAGCTTTTTAAGAACATATTTTTAACAACAATTAATATTCTATACACACAATTTTAGTTCTATTGAAAATTAATTGGTATCATAATTATTATTAAGCATTTGTATTTTTTTGTTCGTTTCGATTTCATTTTTCTATTTTTCCATTATTGTTTTCAATAATCAATATTTTTGTAGTAGTTTTTTTCAGTTTTAATTATTTCGTATAAAAATGTTGTTTTAAAAACGTTTTCTATCTCTGAATTTTTGTATAATATATAAAGATATGGACCATTTTTTTATATTGCATATCTATATCTATAAAAACACAGGGTCAAGAACGATGTTCTTTCTTGCCCTACTGTAGGGATGAAGGAAGGGTTCTCGTAACCAAGATTTCTTGGTCTGACTAGTGGACTGAACTTCACATGGTCGGTAGTAAACATAGGAATTAGGAATGTAAAAAGAATCTTTGTACTTTGAGTCTAGTGAGATAAGACGCGAAAACTTATGCCGACCAGTAATAGAAGAAAATAATTAATCATCAATCATCAGAACAATTTTAATTGTTCATAATTCAATTAAATAAGTATGTATTTTAATACATATAAAGGCGCGTCCAGACGAGGCATGTTTTGCTACGCGGCACAGGCCGCTCGGCTTTGGGCGGCCTGATTATGAATACATAAAATACAGTTTCTGAGACTTTTCGAAGTCGCGCGGCATTATTTTTCGATCGGGCAAGGAAGCGGTCTAGATCAAAGAAAATCCGCGCGGCTTTGGGCGGCCTCGTGCTACTGGTTTCTATTATTAGATAATTTTAAGATATTTATTTAAAATTAAGAATATTTTTGTTTAATATTTAGGCATAAGTTAACCTGATGAAAAGGTTAACAGTCTTAGACAAAAATACTACATAAAAGCTGCAGACTACAGGATAGATCATGAAAGTTGTAGAGTATAATATTAAAACATTAATAAACACAGCCTACTCCTAGTGTTTATACTAACTAACTACAACAGTATAGTAAAAGAAGAATAAAATACCACTAACCATTTGACAACACTATTGAGTATTTCCATGATGCGTTAGAATCAAATCCATGAAATCGGGCAAATTTTCTTCACATTCTTGACATTTCTTTGGACAATTGATCATAACGCCATCAATCTCCCAAATCACTATGAATAAATATAAATATACTTTCAATCATAGTATAATATAAATATTATAATAATAATTAACACGAAAAACAAAATGGGGTACACGCGATCGAATACACAATATTATATGGACGGTGCCCGGGTAAAATGGAGCAAGTTCATTAAAAGAAGAAATGTTATTGCAAATTATTGTAGAATTTCATAATCCACATCGAATGGTATGAAAAAACAACAAAAATTGTAAGCACATTAGCAAAAATATAGATATACAATTTCAACTTTTAGATATTTTTAAAAGTTTTTTTTTCCGAAAGTAGTATTTTGTAAGTACTTATTTCTTTTTACACGGGTACCGTCCATATATTTTCGTGTTCAGTTAAAAGTTATAAAAATGCGTTTAGGTTTTTTTTTAACGTGAATAATTTTGTATAATATAATTCAACAATGATATTACATATTATTTAGTTTTTCATTTTTCATTTTTTTTCAAATATTGTTAGGCACTTATAAAATAATTAATTTTTTTTAAATTTATATTGTATAGTAGATGTTTTAACTCGAAATATAACTAAAACTCAATTGAAAAAAGTTCTATATTTATATTAATGGACATCTTGGTTGGATTCTCATAGAGATGATAACATTTTATAATAATGATTATAATGCATATTACATAAGCAACTAAAAAACGGTTTTAAAAAAATAAAAGACATAAAATTTACGAAGATTTCTTTACTAGTAAAATTCAATCACACAATATCAAAAAATATCTATTGTTAATAACAATTTGTTATATAACTATTATACCGTTCATATTATGATCATATTATAATATATTTTGTATATTTTATCAAGTATGATATGATTTCGATAAAAAAAATAATTGGTAAAGTTTATGTGATCAAACGAAAATTATATATACATATTCGCAAGGCTGAGCAAGTTAACGAATTTCTTTAACTCAATAAGTTAAGTTAATTTAAAAATATTATGTTAATTTAAGTTCAAATTGACTTATATATTTTTTTGTTAACTTTATAAGTTAAAATTTGTAATTAACATTAAAAAAATTATAAAATACCTATATAATCTGCTAGTTGCTACAATACTTATATTTTTGTTTTCACCACTAATATTATTATTAAACAGACAGTAGGTATTATATAATTATATACCTAATTAAATATATTTAAATTATTAGATAAATACAATTAACTAAAAATATAGCTCAACACGAAAATATTGACAGTTTCGACAGAAAAACTAAACTAGCCTGTGTTGCATTAGCCAATAAAACGATAATTTACTAAAATTTAAATCATATCTTCGTGTACCCGGCTTAATTTTGGCTTATCATGATTGGAAATTTCCCAAAATAATAATATTATATGACATCTAAATATTACAATAATATTGCGAAGATAATTAGAGCCACGTACCACAGTAATACTATAGTTTTCATAATATAGTTAATCCTATGTATATATAAAGTATAAAGAGTAATATAATAATATATACTTATCGAAATAGTAGAATTAGTAAAATTTCCTATCCTTAAAAATAAAAATCTCATACAGAAAATTTGAATTGTTCTTTGGATAAAATTTAACAAAATTTGGATACTTTTGTATAAAGTTAACATTTTAATTTTTCCAAAAAGTGACTTATTAAGTTAAAAGTTAATTTTAAAAAAGAAACGCGTTAAGTAACCTTATTAAAATTAACTTAATTTTAATTTTAAACTCGTTAATGCCCAGCCTTGCATATTCGTACATGTGTAGTTTTACCGATAAATTATGCACAAGCAGATACAATATCATGAAAATCATAAAAAGTAATTAGAATTAGAAATTTGTTTTAGACGTAAATTTTGAAAATAAAACAAGTTTAATATTATTTTGTATGTATATTTTATGTAACAAAATTGAACAATTGCGAATCGTTGTAGTGCGTTTTATGTACTATGTATTAAGATCATAGAATTTAATTTTTGAAATTGACGGACACTTTGTATTACAAAATACTCATAAAACCCGTCGGGACCGAGTTGTGCCGATGATGTTCACGATTTATTATTTAGCAGTCCAAAAGATAAGAAAAAATAATGTTCTAATTCTAATAGCATCCAGATTTGCTTTAGGTATATCTGGAGTTCCAACACGAAATTCAAACATGACAAAATAAAAATAAAATTATATAGGTATTATATTACATTAAAATAGTACTAAGTGATAGTAATAGTAATAATAAAGATAACACGGTGTGTGTAAACATGGGAAGGAAAATATTTGGATTTTTGAAAACCTATAGATTCACTAATTGTAAATCTACAGTTTTAAACAGGCGGATTGCATAGTGGAAACATAATAGGTATATTATAAAATATATATAAATAATTATGGATAAATTTCGATCGTACAAAGTGTCCGTTTCCCACATGAATCGGCCTAATATACAACAGTAAGTATACCTAGTATAGTTTTATTTAGTAGGTAGTTATATTCGTGTTTGACTTGTGATTTAATTTTATTATTTGTAAAATGTGAAAAATAAAACAAATTCTTTTAAAAACGTTTATGAAATGAATTTAACGCTTTTATGTAACGAATAACTAAAAAATATTATGTGCCTATATAGAAACCGGAAATTCAGCACGTTCGCCAGAGTGGGCAAAACTTGTTCCCCCTTACGGGTTTATCGAGAAAACGAAAAAAACGTAGAAAAAAAAAAAAAATAAAATACGATACCTTATTTCGTCCGACGGTGGTGTGACCATATAGTGACGACCGTCAATATCCGGCCGGTGACGTTAGGATCCGATGGTTCGACGTCCGTGCCGTGCCGATGTAGCGAATGTGTGTCCCCGGTATGCGCTCGCGATTATTATGGAAGTGAACGGTGTAAAAGTGACGATTATTAATGATCCGACAGTAAAACGATGTACCTATACAACACCACAACAACGCAATACAACGATGAGTGGATGTCCGCGGACACGTCACTCGTACCAACAGAAACTTTACAATATGTTCCATGCATCGTCCGTGGCGACTGGGTGTTCGAAAGTTCCAGAAACTTCGAAAATTCCAGGGTCAGGTTCGGGCTCAACGAATAGTAATAGGTACTGCATGACCAATTTCACCGTCTCTACGTGTACTTATACTAGTGCTGAGCACCTAATCCGGATCAATCCGTTTCCGGACAACTAATCCGAATCGAAAAAAAAAGCCATAGACTTTTTCTACTATTTTCCGACTGATTTCTAAAGTTGGGGGAGGGGTGATACACCCCCTCCCGGGACGGCCCTGTCCCTCCTGGTTGATATTTCTGCGGACGCCCTTGAACCGGTGTACCCATATCGAAAGTTCGTTCAACAATCGATACGTCCTATACCACCGACTACCGAGCTATATTTACTCGGATGATATAATATAGTCCAAAATTTTCGTATTTAAACTATTCAAATAACAGACGGTACCGTATTTCGACTCATAATATTGATACCTACACACATTGGAAACGAACGTCTCGGTCTACTGCAGGGACGATTCATGGACAAAGAAATGTTCAGATTATATTAGAAATTATAAATTAGATACCTATTCTATATATTAGAATAATTAATATTATCTAAAGTTAGATATTGATAAAATGTTAGATATGAATCGATCATTCTCTAATGAAATTAATGAAAAAACTAAATATGTTTTCAAAATTAGATCACGTATCAGGTCAGATCGTTGGAATTAAAATGAGTAGTTATTGGGCAAAAAAATAGTGGTGTGGAGGCCCCTTAAAGCGTCAATACTATTAACATTACTTTTAAATTTAAAGTAGAACTAAGGATTTCTATAGAGCTGGCCTTAAGGTGGAGCAAGGTCTGGTTTAAGAAAATAGGCAAATTAAATTTTAAAGAAAATTGGAGAAAATAAGCAAAAAAAGGCATTCATTATTTATACGGTTGTGGACCCCGCAGGTCTTTTAATTTAGATAGAGTCATTAAAATTTATTCGACATTATTTAAGTATAAGTACTTATACCAGACGAATGAATAAATGTTTTCCTACTAAGGTCATTTAAGATTAGTGTATATGAATGAATTTATATGGCCATAGAGAAAGAATTAACCGATTAACCGACTATTCCACACTTGATTGGCTAAATGTAAACCTTCAAGCACAGAAATACTCTTGGCAATTTCATGGCCACGTAGTGTACAAGATTCTTTGTCCAGACCAGCATCAATCACACTAATCACTTTTCTCCTCATACCCGTTCTGTAATATGCTTTAGAAGTGCGTATGATTCCCTGGTCACATGGTTGTATGATTAACGTAGTGTTCGCGAGTAAAAATGCGAGCTTTATGTATTTGAAATTTACTGTTATTCCATGAGATGTAGATACAGTTATCGACTAGCAACAATATGTCATGACGAATTCATTGTCCTCCTTAGTCAGCCAATCGGTGAAAATTTTTTTTGTCATCCATACATTACTGTTTGCAGTATAGTCTACCGGTAAATTCTTAACACCTTTAAAACACCGTGGGTTTTACTTTTCCCAATAACAAGCAGCTTTCTTTTTTCGCCAACCATACTCGCACAGCATAAAATGGTTAACGTTCTTTAATAGTTTTAGTTCCTCTGGTTTTTTCATTTTTGAACACGTACGTGTGTTCAGGTAATGCTCGGAAATAAAGACCCGTTTCATCCACATTGAACAAGATGAAGGTTACTGGTTGATAAGAGCTAACCATTCTGAATGAATCCACGATCGTGCAGTTCGTGGTCTGCTTCTCCCTCTTCCCCGTGTGGCTTAGCGAACGAAATGTTTTTGCGTTTCTTTCATCGATGAAACCAACCTTCTGTTGCCACAAAATCGTTTTTGCACATTTTTTTCACGATATCTTCGGCTTTTTGTCGCAACAGTGGCCCTGTAACTCTAGCATCTTTTTCGTTCACTTTTGTGAACCATTGTTTCAAAGCCTCATCAACTTCTGCTTCTTTACCGTCTCTTTTCCTTTTACGATCTGAACTTTCATTTGCCAATGATGCATTTTCGATTTCCTGACGATTTTTCAGTATCCTACCCAACAAACTTTGAGAGACGTTCAACTTACACGCTGCTTGTCACTGGCTCATTTGAGGAAGCTCGTCATATTTTTTGAGAAAGTCTAATTTTTCACCCGCATTCATATCATGACATTTATTCATAATAACATGGAACAAGCTGATTAAACTGACAAAATGAAAAAAAAAAGAGACAGAATTTAATTACGTTTACCCAGCAAAACGTGAACACAACTATATATATAGAAAAAAACAATAAAGAATTACATACTTGTATTTAACCGTTAACAAATAAGGGGAAATTATATCGAGCCATAGTTTACAGGAATTTATTTGAAATTATTATTCAAAATGTTGAGACTTATTTGGCAGTTGGCACATTCAACGTTATAAGACCATTTTTCATCAACTGAAAAGATAGGTACCTATTTATTTATGGGTTTATAGAAAAAAATAATTTGTTTGATTGTTTCAAAATTATATTGAATTATTAAATATTGCACTAAATAAGTTTCAGGTGTTTCAACTGAATTTGATCTGAGATCTCAAATTAGTTCTCGTGTAAAATTTCGTAGGTTCTTACCTATTAATGTATATTAATAATATAATAGTATGTAATAATGTATTAATTACCATTAATACAATACATATTTGTTGTAATAGGTAACACCTATTATAACAAGAAGTCCGAACAATAATATAACAATATTTACCGTTAACGTGTCGTATACAATACATAACAGTTGTAAATATTCAACTTATTATTAATTATCTCATTATCTAATTTTTAAATTATAAAGGACGTACTTATTATAATTAATATATTATGGCCTAAATGTAGGTATATAATAACCTTGTAAAGAAACGAATACAACTAAACATCAAATTAAAGTGGATTTTTAGTTTACCCTAAAAAAAGACACTCAAAACCATTGATAGATATCTATATAAATATTTTTTAATAAATACTGTATATTCAGTATAATAACCATAACAATTTACTAAGATTCATATAAATCTCATAACAAATGTAAGTAGGTATCTATCTACCCTACACCTAGTGTTCAACGTGCTAAATAATTATTTTTATTCTTATATATTTTCTGAGAAATTTTGAAGCCGTATATTATCCGATTTAGGTTCTGAAAAATGTTACAGCGTTGTCTTTACCTCATCAAAGTTTTGTCATATCGATTTAAAAAAAATATATTTTATAACTATTTTTAGAGCATTTTAAAAATTAATGCTTTAAAAATTAAATGGAAATCAATTTTTCTAAATCGATATGACAAAACATTGAAGAAGTCATGACAATTCTAGAACATTTTTCAGAACCAAAATCGGATAATATGCGGTTTCAAAATTTGAGAAATGCTGAGACTCTTTTTTACACATATTTCAACCCAGTCGCATAATATATAAATCTGTGGATCCAGTTGACTGAGGAACTAATTGACCGTTCGCCAATATAATGCTTTTTGGCCGAGAATTTAGCGAATACTCCTTTCACTCACTGATAGTGATAACAAAATATAAACAAACGTCTTGCATCCGGTGGTATCGTTCTCGTCGTCCGGCTGTGCGTGAAAAATATTGATTTTTTCATCACCCAAAATACCTCGTTGTGTTGTTATTGTTATTTTGGTATTTGTTTGTCAACCGTGGACATACCAATACCGTAAACATGACCGAAGAAGTCCAGAGCGAAGAAGTTTTTAAGAAACTCGACGCGTTGAAAGACATTAGGTGAGATAATCATTGTCCCACCAAATAATCCCATCTTTTGTCGTCTGCACTTAAGATTTGGGCTCACATCAGTAATATGATAATTTCATATCACCATCGAATCGTTTTTAATAATATTATTATTACCCCACAACTCGATATACGACTTTAACACTTGAATCTGTTTTAATTTCGTTCTATAACATTTTATATTTTATGTAGTAATGAAAACAAAATATGTTACAAACTGTTTTTCGAACATAAACAAACCATTAACAATTTTAAAATGTTAACATATTCTATAATTCGATCAATACCTATGTTTAAAGCATTAATTTATTAAATACATAAACCAATAAAAATTCTTCGGGAACTTCTTACGCCTTCTACAAACTTACTATAAAATATTGTATTATCATATTTACCTATTTTATCTTTATCAAGTTAGGATATTTTTTCTTTGAAAAAACTATTTGGTTTATTGAATTTTGACATATTTAAATGTTGTTTTAGAGACAAAACTGAAAAATTAGAAACTCTAAAAATGAATATTTTGAAAGAAATTGAAGCAAGTGATCAAGAAGATAAATGTCTTATTGAGTATCGTAAGGAATTGGAACTTCTACTTCAAGAAAAAATGGCACACGTAGAAGAACTTAGACAGATACATGCAGATATAAATGCGGTATGTTAAATTATTTAAAACATTAGAATAATGAATCCATTTGAAACTGTATCTATATTATTTAGATGGAAGGTGTAATAAAAAAAGCTGAAGAATCTAGAAATCGATCAATGGAACGTGCTAAACAAGTTCATGATGAATATAAACCCCTTAAAATGGACATTGACCGTATGCGTCGAGATTTACTTGGACTAGAAAGGTTACCAGAACTCCACGAAGAAGAAAGCGATCTAGTCAGACCAGAGTAAGTATTTAATTTTAAAATTAATAGTTGACTATTATAGTAACTACATTTCATTAAAAACTGTATCACCCTTGTTAACAATTTTTAGCTACATTTTTTGTTTAAGCTACATAGGTACCTAAACTACAAATTATGCAAATTATAGAAAAAAAAAAATTCTTAGCATTTAACAAATTTGTCAGAGGTACTTTAGAAATCATAAAATATGTATCAACAATTGTCCTTAAAGAACATTACAATGGAGTGTTGTTTTGTAAAATATACTATGTTATATTTTTTGTTTTGTTATAGTCTATTTGTACAGACTTATTTTGATAAACAAATAAAACCGGCTGTGTCAACACCTCCAAATTCAGATTGGCATAATGGGGATAATGTGCCATTAAACTTTTCTCAAGCGCATCAGCATGCACAAGCTGCTGTAGCTGCTTTTCTTGGATCTCAAGCAGCGGCTGTTCAATCAACGCCACTTCAACAACTTGCAACTAGTAGCAAAATGGTTAATGGTGGACCAGTTGATACTAGACCAATACCTCCAATTCCAGGACCACCAACATTTAGGTATATGTATAATTTATTTATTCTATAGTCCATGCCACGAAAATGTACCCATGATTCAAAAGAACTGGGTAGCAGTTTTTTCCTTAAGCCAGTGTACCTGAGTATTGACATGTATAACAGTGAAGCGACTGCAGTTATGGCGTTCATTAAGGCAAACCGATTTGTTTATGAACCCCTACTGAAATACTGCAACTTAATCAATTCCTTAAACAATTGTCAGAAAATTGTTACAGTTATTACCAAACAGTAAACATTGAATATTTTATGGCCTTAATAGTCAGTAAAAATTATAATTTATGTATCATAATGTGACCATGATTAAGATCGGTTCCTATTTCACTGCAAAGAATTTTATTTTCCAATATTAATTTTACTTCATTAATGGACATATATAGTTGGGTTATATATAAACATTTATAGATTTATAATAGATTTTAATTGTTATAAAAAGCGAAATTATGATTATTAATATTTAAAGTAAAGTAAAGTTCTTAATAAGTAATAATATACCAAAAATATTATTACTTAATAATAGGTACTTATATAATATATATCTTACATATCTTATACAGCGAGTCCTATGTGTTATATATACCAGTGACGGATTAAATTTTTTGCTCAATAGGGGGGAGGCCAATATTTTTTAATATATCTAAATACATGCCTATTAGAATGTAAATATGGACATTGACAGGAGTATAACCCCTTTCCTCCGAAATGTCTTCCTTATAATTTTTTTTTAAGTTTTAGTATTGATAATTTTCGAGGCTAATTTTAGTACAATTAAAAAAACGTCTGTGATAATCATGGACTAAGATATAGGTACATATAGACATAATAAAAAGTTATATTTATTAAATATGTCTATGGTCAGTTAATATTTAGTACCTACTTTTTATTATTTATGTACCTATGTATAAAAATTCAGAAATATAAGTATTACATGTACAAATATTTTTTAAGTAATTTGTATAGATAAGTATTTAATAAATAATCAGCTTAATCATTCTAAAATTCTTCATTAATGACTAAGGTCCAATTCATTTATGATAGTAAGATAAGCATGGGTATTTAACATATTTTATAAAATAAAAATTAATTGAGTAAATAAAAGCTGCTTTGTAATGTAGTTTGAGTACAGTACATAGCTATTTTAACGCTTACTTTTTAAAACTTGAAAATATCTAAAAAGTATTTTTAGTTTTGGTTGATTGAGTATTGAATAATAAGAGTAAATAATATACTTTTTTATCAATAAATATTATAATTCAATTCTTTGTATCAAAACATTTTTAATTTTTGGTCATAAAATTTTTAAAAATATAATACATAATAGTATATATTAAAATTATATAATCCTACGTACGCTACTGAATATGAATACCCATATCTTTAGTTGATTATATGTAAGTAAAACATAAAATTTCAATATAAAATATAGGTAATATACATAAAATAGGTACATTACATAATTAGCATAAACTTTAGTCTTTACATAGGTACTCATTTAATTATTACATAATTGATCATTTGAAAATTATTGATCAATATATTTTATATATATAAACATGTCATACTAACATTTATGTTAAAGTAAATTAGTTAATAAATAGTTAATTACCGTGTCCATGTTATGTTATAATATACTTTTAGAAAAAAATTGAGTAGTTTTTATGTATATATTAAAGTATTTATGTGTAAAATTAAAAATGTCTAAGGGGCCATAGCCCCTATGGTCCCCCCCCTTAATGTTGCCTCTGATATATACATTATTATATATCACTTAAGATAAATAGATACACACAAAATTATTCAACGATATATGTCCCCCCCCCCCATAAAATACTTGTGAATCTGTCCCTGGCCGTAGCAACGAGTTTTAGCTATTCTTATTCTATGTAATATGGTTATAATATACCAATTACATAATATAACAGTATGCATATATATATACCTATTATAAATTTAGTATTGCACTGGGATTTGTGAATTTTAAGAGTTATTCTTATTTATATGTTTTTAAGTATGATTAATTAAAATGTAAAAATTAATCTTGTTTACTATTATTGTTTTAGACAACAACCTCCACCAATGAAATCATGCTTATCATGCCATCAACAAATACATCGTAATGCTCCAATTTGTCCATTATGCAAAGCCAAGTCCAGGAGTCGTAACCCGAAAAAACCAAAGAAAAAAGATTAACCAATAATGACTCAAAGTGACATATCTGAATTAAAACTTTTAATCAGAATTCAAAGTATATAATAATTAAAATAATTCTACTTGGCTAACACTAAATTAGCTTTTAAAAGTAGACGTTTTAGTTTTATGGAAAATTGCCTTTTTGATTATACACAATAAGATCTTATTTAGATGCTTACTCTATAACTCAAAATAAGCTGGAAGGATGACATTTTTACTATTGAACAGTATTTTGAACTACTTTTTTTTTTCATGTATGTTAAAAATCCTGTCTTATTATATATACAAAATAAGAGTATTAGAACAAAATTAACCTGTCATTGGTGTCTATATGAACGTTTTGCTCATATCGTAATTATTTTTTAAACTCTATAAGTTCAAATTTATTACAATATTACCGGTACTATTAAATATCTTTTAATTAAATATTCTTATACAAATCTGTTCTAAATAGACTGATTTAATTTTCAATAATCAGTATCTACTGTATCAACTTTATGGTGGCCGTGCGCTAGATTATATCTGCTCGGAGCAGCACAAAAATAAAACTTGAAATACCTGTATACTTATGAACGACTACGCACTACATCCGGTCGACTCGGTACAGTTCTTTCAATTCGAACCTGTATGCACGAAATAGCAAGAAATGCTGAAGGTCTGATACGGGTTGACACGTTTTCATACATATTTTGATATTTGACGAATTAATTATATTATTCTTCATCATTCCTCTCGCGGAAGTCAGTACTTATCCCATTTACCATTTAAATTACATTTATTTTATAATATATTGTTTAATTAATTTTCTTATATCTTCTCATATACCTATTTGATATATATTTTTTATAATGGTTAACCCTTTGACTACTGAAATAAATTGATGGCAATGAAAATATTTTTTTTTGTTGATATCCATTCTATACACTGCCCAAATAATGTTCGTAACGTTTTTATTTTAGAAATTATTAAGCCTTTAAAATTTTAGGGGTTCTCAAAATTTAAAAATTAGTAGGTAATAAGTACAAATTGTACCGTACAATCATAAAGATAAACAAACAAATATCTTCAATAAAAACAATAAATCAAATGGCTAATTGATAGTGTATAAATATTGATAAGACGGTAACAATAAATTATTATGACAATATTGGTATTCGACAGCAGGATCACAGTGGTGTTTTGCTCTGTTAGCGACAGCAGTAGTCTAGGATTAATGAGAAAATATTTATTGCGTTAGTATGTATGTGACTCCTAATAAATTTTACCATGACAGTATTCAGTAGGAAAATGCATAAGAAGATTCGGCAATTCACCAAATTGTCTTCATTTTTTATTTAAATCATGAACCTATGTCAAATCATGAATTTTGGTGATTTATTTTCTTCTTCATGACAAGCTGCTATCAATATAATAGTATAATAGGATAATGAGATATTTTCCTTTTCTTCCGAGTTTGAACTCTGAAGAATAACTCATTTTTAAATTTTTAGTTAGTTAAATGAAAAGTAAATTAGGTAATTAAAGAATAAATAAAGATATAATAATAATACATTATACAAAGGACAATACATTCCGAAAGGAAGGTAAATAGTTCCAATTAAGTGTGTGGCTGAACAACTTCCGAGTCGAGCCGATCCAATGTGGTGGGCGCCCGGCTTTATAGTATTACACTTGTACTATATAATACTTCAACAATAGCTGTGTCATGTTTATTTTGAGTTTTGTTTACATATTTCATTGAAATTTTAATATAATTTAGGTAATAAAGTACTCTTATCAAAAATAATTCTACTTCTAATTATTTTTTATCATAAATACCAAAAAATAAAGGGATAGGTCAGACATTGGTGTTTGGTATATTTGTGATGATTTTAATCACACAATATCTAAATTCATGAACACAACTCATCTAAATTTATTAAGATGATTACACAAATTTAAATCTTAAAACTTATTTCATTGTATAATTTTGATTTACCTATTTTAGGTACATTATATTTTTACAAAACAAAAATAAACGATATTGAAAAAAATATTAATTTTGTAATAACCAAACAAACACACTAAATTTAATTGTTTTTAAAATTTTAAGTGAAAATGATTTATCTACTACTTTATTCATGTATAAATGGAAAATATTGCAATCTCCTAGGTAAATTTTTAAAATATCTTTTTCATGCTGCCACCGTCATACCAATAAACACTATTAAGAAGACGTTACATTCATATTTGCTTTCTCTGTCTAACCAACTGATAATATAAGAAATTTACTTTGGGTATTCTTATCACAACTTAATTTTTAATATTAGAGTAAATATACTTATTACAAAATGCATAAATGCGATCATTATCTATATTCTATATTGTAGCATCATCTTTTTTGCTGTCTAAATGTAACTTAATAAAAGCGTGCCCATACACATTGCTACAATATTATTTTGCAACATGCCAGTAAAAATTAAGTTGTTAAAATTACATGAATATTAAGATTGTTGGAAATCATTTTTCCCAAACTGATTTTAGATATAGTAAAATTTTTTTTAAAACTGTTTTCTGTCTTTTATGTGTATATAATATAATATATATATGAGCAAAACTCTCATGTGGCATTTTAAATGACACTACTGACAGATTAAAATTCTATATTCCTAAGAATAAGTATTAAATATTAAAATAAATGTTTTTCTTCTCATTTGTTTTTTTAATTTTTATCAAAGTATTTATAATTTTGTACATTTTTATTTTATTCAAAATTAGATTAATGTTTTATTGGTTTATTGTGACAAACATTATCTTAAGTTATTTGTAAATATATTATGTAAACATTTTATAATATATGTACTATGCCATTTAATATTAGAGGCAATAATGAGTGTATAAATGTTTTTAAAATAATTATTATTCTAGTATTTTATTAATATGTAAATTTTTCCAATATGAATACTATTACTATAGTCATGGACAAGAAAACTGGTGTGGAACTGTCCCAATCCTAGCGGAAAAATTTTGTTAGGAGTACAAAACACAGTACAAAATTTATAAAAAGCGTGCATATATGTGACACATGTAGGTTGGTTGAAAACACCTTGTTGCTGGCGGGATGTGACTCACCAGTTTTCCTGCCGGCGACTAATAATACAGTATTTGATACTATAGACCTATTAATATGAGTGTACACAGAGTTATATATTTGATGCAGCAGGGGTGTAACTAGGGAAGATCAGAGGTTGTGATCTTACCTGGGCCCAGACACTTAGGGAGCTAATGACTTATTTTTAATAAGATCTATTTAACAAATGCAATAACTTTTGTTCTATTTAATATTTATTTATTTATTTTAACATCTGTGTTATATTATTTTGAATTTAAAATAGAAATAAAACATTTTTAGAAACTCAGAAATCAAAAGTCCATGTTTTGATGAAAAAATTCAGTAAGGTTTAGTAATATATTTTTAAAGTTTGTGAAAATGTGAATATTTTTCTTGCTTATTTCAAAAATATTAAAACATTAAAATATTGTTTAAATTGTTATAGTTCATTGATTATAATTATCTCACAGGGAAAAATAATCTATATTTATAAAATTAAATGTGTGTACCTTACGTATATTGTATAGTAGTCATTTTTACTGCTAAAATTATTTTAAAAATCAGTATCTATGTAAAATTTCTATTTTGAATTCTTAAAAATATTTAAATTTGTTAATGTGTTATTTATATTATAACACAAATGTAATTATTTTACTAACATATTAAACAAAACATGTTATTGCATTTATCAAATAGCCCTGTTATACTGTGATCATCTATTATTATATACGAATTATACTGATTTTGTTATTAGTGTAATAAGGTTATTAGCCTTGGCCTTCATTAGTTACAATAGAAATGGTATGTCATGGTAATGGCAATGTTTTGACATGGATTGAATTCGGGGGGGGGGGGCACATATTGTAGCTTAACTTTTTTTTTTATATTTTTGATTTTGTTACAATAGGTATAATATTTAAATTAGTTTTATAAGTTAGATGTACTTCTCTATGAATCGATTATATGTTTTTTATGGTATAATATGGAAGTATTTATATGTCGTCCAGTCTTCAATAATAAAATCCACTAGACAACAAAATGCACTGTTATATTAAACATACCCATGTGAGAAAGTACACACATGAATTCGGTATTGTTATGGGTCTTATTATTATTATTATTATTATTAGTTTATTGATATTAATTTCCTAAAGAGGCAATTTTTAAATATAAGTACATTACATGAAAGTTAATTTATAATAAGATTACATTAAAAGTCGATAAAATTATTTACATGTAGAATATATTAAAAACAACATTGACAGTAAAACAGAATAATTTTGATAAACTTTAATAAGTACGAGACTGAAGAACTTAAATAGGAAAATTAATATTTATATTATTTATAAGCAAAGCCATAACCACCCATAGGAGGTGGAATGTGCAGGAACATGGAAAAGTGTAATTTCTAGTGAAGCAAGAAAGAATACGAAAGAATATATTAGGTGAAAGGTCTGGAGTATCTAAAGAGCCATTAAGGAGAGAGGAAATGAAACAAGCAACAGCATTAAGATGGCAGGTAGAGAGTGGAAATATTAAGGATATTGCGGATTAATGTGTAGTCATGTTGAGGGTGCTCTATTTTAAGAACAGAGGCTGCATAGAAAACCTATACAATCCTCTTTATGGATGAATACCTGATCAATAGGAATATGGGTGAATGATAGGAGTACCACCTCTAGAAAAAAAGATCATAATGTTTGTCGAAATTAAGCGTTAATCCAAATCGCTTCACCTATGTGAAGAAGATATCTAGCTCGGATTGAATAATTTGGGAACTATGAGGAGAATCAATTCATAAATAAATTTTTATATTGGTAAAAAATTAAAAATTTAGTTTTAGAAATCCATTTTTTAAGAGAATTTACAAAAAGTATAAAAAGGAGAAGACTTTAATGGCCGCCTTAAGGAACACCAGAAGACACAATGGACAAAACTGAAACAAAATTAGAACTTTTACAAAAATAATTCATTTAATTTGGTTTTTCGAATGATTTTCAGTAAATGTGTTAGTTTGTTATATTTATTAAATTCAAGAAGATCTGTATTTAATTTCTGATATGGGTGTAAGTATTCCCCATTCGGAGTTATAATACTATGTTTGAAAAGAAGTTAATATCCTATATTGTCAAGTATAGTTTTACTTTTATTAATTTTTATTTTATTAATGTGTTTTTATCTCTTTTTAGATGGGAGATGTTTTGCTCGCATAACCAGTACCATAGCTACAAATTGTTAGGCTCTGCCGTCCTGGTGCAATTTTTAATTTTAGGCCCATTTACTATATATAACCCACCTACAATTATGGACTTCAAAAATTATAGCATAAAAAAATTAAGAAGTTATAGTGTCTACACATATACACATATACACATATACACATCATTTAATATATTTTGTGAATTAAACCACGAGGCAAAAATAATTGTAGCGCCTCTTTTTAAATTTCAATAAGCAAAAAAAAGAAAAACGTCATTTGTCAATTTCTACCAAAATTTGTATTAAAAATTTAAAGTGATCAATGATCCTGCCCCAGCCCCATCATAATGGTGCCCAGGGCAAGTGCCCCGGTTCACCCCCTCCCTAGATCAAGCACTTGATACTGCTATTCAAAAATGGGTAAGTTAATGGAAAAAATTAGATAAATTAAGCTAGCCTAAATGTCTAAAGTTAAAAGTTGATTTAAAATAAATTTAACAAGTTTAGTTAGTTAACATAAGAGAATGCCAAACCAATGATTTTCAGTACCTAGTAAAAACATATTTATAAAAAACAAATAAAATTACCTCTTAGGACCGGTGCCCACCGAAATGACATGGCATGGAAAGTAGCATGCGACGTGCGAAAAAAAACACATACAAGCAAATGCAAGTCTGCTCATTGAACTAACATGTCATTAAACATGCTTTACTACCTTACTACTTGCTAGACAAAAAAGTATTGCATTCACTACTTTTTTGTCACACCACGCGAAACATCTATTCACGCAGTATGAGAATTTTCAGGTAATTATGTTTAATTATTAAAATTATTATTAGTATTATTATTATTTATATAATATTATTATTATTGTTATTGTATTTGTAGAAAATAATATACAATGTATGTATTATTAATAAAATATTAACAGTATACCTAAAATACAATATTACATATTTGGATATATGTATATGCATTTTTATTGTTCATTAAGAGGACATTTCACACCCCATTTTTAAGGGGTTCTGTATAGGCAAATTTTTAGATATTTTAAGAAAAACAAAAAATATTTGAATACAATTCAAAAGTAATTAAAAAATAACCTTGTCAATATTATTTTTTATTGAGGTATTATCATGGTAGGTATTTGTTTAAAAATAAGTTTTTTTACGCCACAAATACAATGGCTTTTTAAAGTGATTTCAAAGTTATTACACCTATTATAAAATATGTAGATGACAAAATTTCAGAGATACTTTGTTGGGGTTTTACAATTTTCTAAATATTAAGCTCGTTATCGAAGGTACAAAATACAATTTTTTCCCTCATTTTTAAGACGCTGTAACTTTTTTTAAACATATTATTTGAAAAAACGCCGGTAAAGTTATCTTCAAAATGTTGTTTTCTATCAATTTTATAATAAGTGTTTTAACTGCCATTTCACTTGTTTTGTACAAATATGTTTTCACCGTTAAGTGCAACGTTTTCTTAATTTGTCAAGAATAAATTCCAAAAATAAAAAGAACAAAATAATTTTAAAAACTGAAACTGATTTTGAAATACCATGTTAATATATTAATTTATATCATGTTTATGATTAAGACATTTATAGATAATTTTATAAGATCTAGTATGCTATTTGCCACGCCACTTTGGAGGGGGCCGGGCTTTACAGTGATTTTAGAATTCAAACACTTATATTCAAATTTACAGAATATTTTGGAAACTACCTCATAGTAGTTTTACAAAATATTAATTAATAAAAAAGTTACAGCGATTTAAATACTAAAAAAAAAAGATTTTTGTACATTCCATATTGTGCTATAGAATAAACGAACAATAAAAACTTGAAATTTTATCTGAAATATTCTTTTAATTATTTTATAATAAATGTTTTAACTCTAAAATTATTTTTGAACAAATGTGATTACACAACAATAAAATGGTACGGATAGGGACTATTTTTAAATTACTTTTAAAAGATTTACATATTTTTAAATTGTTTGATTTTCATTTTTCATGAAATTTCCTATACTGAAACCCTTTAAAATGGCCATGTCAACGACATCTTCTTAACTTAGTAAGTTTTATTTTATTTTTCATTTAATATTTAAGACTCAAATCTAGAAACTTTTTCCTAATTTATTGAACAATAAACTTTTCTACTATTTACTTTTTTTAATACTAAGTATTAGGTACCTACTTAGGTATTTGGTTACTTTAGTACTAATATTAAAATATGGACTAGTATTAATTTTGCTTTTTACATATAAATTCAACATTATAAAAACTAAATATTATTAAAAAAGTTGAACCAATGATAATTTAAATTGGGTTAGTTAATTAGTTAATGAACAAATTAATTAACTAGTAGAGTTCAAAATTTGATAAAAATTAACTTTTTAACTATATAGTTAATGCCTATCTTTGCTGCTACCTGTCTTTTTATTGTTCTTGAGTATATTTTTGAGATCTCATTATTTTCCGTATAAGCACAGTTACTGATTTACTTGTATTAAAAATAATATAATGTAGTTAATATGTTAAAAAAACTGTAAGGTAGTCATTTTACGATTAAAAACTATTGGGAATATAAATAACCTATCTAAGTAAAAAGTATTATATTTAATACGAATTTGCTATCAACTCTTTACCCCAAACCTCCTACCCAAAAAATTTTCTGAAAAAATTAAAAATAAACATCGAAAAAACAAGAGATCCTTTGTACCTCTCAAAATTAAACTTTTATGTAACATTTTATAAATATAATTAATAATTTAGGCATGGGTCCCCTTAAATAACTTGATGTGTGCAATGAACCGCCCGCACTGCAGTTTCTATGGCACTGTGATTAACACAGGATACTTGCTCTATAATAGGACTTATTCTAAATGTGCATATTGAGAGATGAATTCTTTCTAGTAGGTACATTTGTAATTTGTATAAGTCATGTTCTTATAAAAAAATTATTAAAACAGAAAAAAAGTCATATTATACCTATTATAAGTAACTATAAAAATACTTGTATTAAGGAATATCAATATTTAAGTATACAATAATTTATTTCAAATTAAAATCTTATTATCAACATCAAAATAATGGTTAAATATATAATTAATCCAAATATAATAATTAAATGACTTATCTTATTTTAAGAAATTTAATAACGCTAAAGAAAAGTATGATGCACAAAAAAACAAATAGGTACAATAATAATTATTATGATAAAAGTATTATTATATCAACTAAAATGTTATTTTTGCTGTTCTTCAGACCTTTTCTTTTCTTGTTGTTTAATGCGATAATCAGATAAAGCTGCTTTAATAGCATCCTCAGCCAACACTAGAACAAAAATACAATAATTCAAGATTTTAATTTTAAATGCTCACTCGCAAAGATAAGAGAAGTTCTTAAGGGGGTTCAACTCATTAAGTATTACGTCAGCATATTTCTGATAACCCCTCTATTTAATAATAAAAAAAATAATATCAGGTTTGATTACAAATAATAAATATTATTGTCGACAACGATGATTATGGATTATCTTAATGAATTTCACGTATCTATACTTGGTTCCACCATGCAATCACGTAATAGTCAAGCATCATATTCTATGCAGAATACCTATATATATAGGTACATAGTTAATATTTTTTTAGGCCCCCCCCCCCCATAGGCACTTACATAATACTTGAACGCTCTCTAATGGCTAAAATTACTTATCAAATTTTTATAAGACATAAAGGAGAATTGTATCTATAATATTTGTTATTATAAATTTTATATTAAATAATTTTATAAATTGCTAAAGACAAACAAAATAATTTTCAAAATTTAAAAAATGTTCCTGTACTACCTATGATAGGTATGTGTATGTTTCAATGTTATACTTAGGTATAAAAATACATGTACAATCATGTAAATTAGGTAGAATTTATTGAATTATACATGCATTACAATGTATATTATATACATACTTATATGTAGGTAGTCATATTATTTGTTTTAAATTAAATAACACAATATATTTAAAATTATAATATAAAGATGAAATTAGTAAATTATATTATTATGTAAGGAACAGAAATTTGATTAAAATAGTTATAACATATATATAATTTATTTTTGGTATATATTATTATATGGTAATTTTTAACTACTTTTTTAGTTTTGACTTTTGAGTAATTTTAAAATCAATTTTTGCTATTTCATAATTTTATAATAATATAGTTAATACCCACCTAAAAACTTTAATTGAAAATTGAAAATATATAGATGACACCATGTATCTAACCTGTATTTTACATATTTATATAATTTGTTAGGTATATTATATTTATACAATATGCCATCTCAATTTGTGAGTAATATCAATCCTATTTGTTTTAGTTTAGTTTTCTTTATCTCGCAGGAAATTTTTCAAGCCGGGTTACCTATTTTGCTATTTTTCTCAAATTTCGAAGGGTTTCAACCCCCAAAAACTCCCCCTGCGTTTATTCCTGTGTTACATACTTAAATACTTAAACTTATTATGTATTTCATGCCACTAATAGTCAATTTATATTACAAAAAATATATTTTTTCACTTTATTATTAAATAATACTAAGATATCAAGGTCACCAAATATAATTAAATGAGTAGATCAACATATATTTTAACTAGTATCATTTATGGGCCACTACTTAAAAATATAATATAAAATTAATAAATTGTATATTATCTAATTAGGATCTAATAATTTTCTTTTGTAATTTCTATAAATTTTAAAGATAATAATAAAAATTACTTGAACAATGAAGCTTCACTGGTGGCAAAGATAGTTCTTTAGCAATTTCTGTATTCCTCAAGGACAGTGCTTCGTCAACCTTAAATAATTAAAATATGTATGATAAATGTAAATTGATATGCCTACCTATTTTATAACATAATATGACAAATATAACAAAGATACTAACAGTTTTTCCTTTAACCCATTCTGTAGCCAATGAACTGGAAGCAATCGCAGAACCACAACCAAATGTCTTAAATTTAGCATCAATGATTTTACCATTATCATCTACCTTAATCTGTAACTTCATGACATCACCACAAGCAGGAGCCCCGACCAATCCAGTTCCAACATTCTTGTCGTTCTTGTTCAAGGACCCAACATTACGGGGATTTTCGTAATGATCGATAACCTGTAAACAGTGTTAGAATGTCAATAGGTAAGTACTTCTTATGAAATAATTCTAATAATACAGTATTGTTAAGCAAGTAATATATTATAAGCTACATTGTTACTTAAAAGGTACCTAACTTTAAAAATACAATTATCTCATATTTAGATTGTTACCAAAACATAAAATTGCACATAATATAGACATGTACCTATTGCATCTTACTGAGTTTCAATGGGTAAGTAGTATCTATGTAATATTATTTATAACTTCAAATTCAAACAATACATATGGATATACTTACATTTTTATGATAAAAAAGGCACGGGACACTGTTAGCCTTGGTCAATAAACACTTGGGTATTCTGTTTAAAAACATGTTAACAGATGTGCGTAAAGTATTCAATTGAGAAGTGAAAAATAAAAATAACTTGGTACGACCTAAAGGATGAACGGCTACACAGTACTCACATACTGCGAAGTGACAAGTGCGTATAACGCAAAAATTGCACAATATTATGACAGGATGAGAACACTAAACAAATCAAAATAAAAACCAAAATGCGCGACAACACAGGGCAGGTATGAACGAGTCTATACGCAGAACATTAGAGCAATGCCTTATCATTTAGTTGTTATCACCCGACGTTATCATTTATTTACGTTATCAAATAGAATTTTCAGTTTATTTTCTTTAATATTAAAGATGTGTACCTACTATTATTCTATGGTACCTACTTAATAAACTGGAAATATAATTGAAACTACTTTTGTTAGTACAACAAAAGTCCTACACTTTGGTTGCATTAATTGTAAAGCAATATATTGCATCAAACAAACAAACATTACTGTTATTAAATTTGTTTTATTTATCTACATTTAATTATGTCATTTGTAGATAAATTATATATAGATATTTTAAAATAATAAATGAAAAATTGGCATGTTTAACAGCAAACATAGCAAACTGCATACTACTCTCATTAATTTATTATAAATATAATCAATGGTAAAACTTGCAACATACTCGCATGTAAACGTATTAAAGAAGTTTCAAGAATTCGATATTTAGGAATTAGTTTCGATAACAATTTAAGATGGAATTTACATTTGCATAATCTAGTAGGGAAATTACGTACAATTACATACAAATTTGCTAAATTCAAAAATTTGACACCTTCACAAATAATACGTGTAATATATTTTGATTTGTATCAATCGATATATCAATATGGCTTATTCTTATTAGTATGGGGTGGACTATGTGGTGGTACCTATATTAAAACTGCTCCCAAGTCAATTAAAACAATATAGTTCGAATCTTTTTAAATAAGTGTACTTTAGAAGGGTCGTCAAGACAAAACTATATGAATTTGGATGTATTACCAGTTAAATCATTTTACAAAAAAATTTTAATTATATTTATATTTAAACGTTTAATCAAAGGAAAAATATATTCCTGTTAAATATGCAAAAAAATCATTTGGTCAATCATTTGTTGATTATTTAGGGCCTACGTAAATTTCAATTTAATGCCATATAATTAAAAAAAAATATATTCACTTATATCAAAGTAGTGTTAAAAGTACCAAATATACCTAAATGGTTATTTTAAAAATTAGTTTACATTTTTAATTTCCTTATGTGAATATTATATATGTGTGTGTGTATTTAATAATTTTAAATGTAGAAGTAACCACCTGCTATTTTTATTTTATATTTTACTTATAATTTTTAGTTATAAAACACTTTTTATTTAGTTATTAATATGTTATATTCTCGATCCCTAACACAAGCTCAGCTTAAAAGGGATTGATAGGTAATCAAAAAATTATTTTTGTTGTTTGTATATTGTTAATTTATGATGATTTTAATATAATAAATTTAAAAAAAAGAATGTGATGAAAAAATTATAGGTTTGTTGATAGGAAAAAAGCGCACGATATGTTTACAGCCAGGGGTAATGAAGGGGCATTTGAAAATAAAATTACCAAGCATTTAATTGATGATGAATTCAAATTTAAAAATTATTGTAGGTTGACGAAATTCCATAATTTGATTTTGTTTTGTCAGCCATAGCAACTGATTTTAAACACATACAACTACATTTACCCTGTGGAGGGGGCTAAGAATACCTCCACGGTTTCCTCATGCCTGTCGTAGAAGTCGACTAATTGAGGTTGCGTCAGGTCGACAGCCGGCATAAAACTTGTCAAAAAGTATGAGAAGTCGTAAAAAGAATATAGGCGAGTTTTCCCATCT
>JAIPRL010000789.1:18892-112337 GCA_025469235.1 Pemphigus obesinymphae | reverse complement strand
AATTGCAGCAGCCGCCACTGCAGCATCTTCTAAGTCACTCATTTTCGTATATTAAATAATAAATATCGTTTAAAAATATCGACGTGTGTCGATCGACTAGTCAACACATACTGAGGTATGTGGACAGATCGAAAGTCGACCTTGTCGATCGGCATAGTCTGAACGCGGCTTTAGAATTACCAATGTACTCAATTATTTTGTGCAACTTAATAACAGATACCATATTTTAAAGTAACTGAAAAATATACGTACATTGTAGAGATAGGAAAATATTTTCAAATCTATGAATATAGTGGTATGTCCACTATCCAATAATACAATTGTATAATATGTGTTTTTCATGGTATGAGTTAAATAAAAATACGTTTCTAACAACTGTTCAAAACATTATGGAATTTTATATAAATTCACAAAATAAATGCAATTTAACTTATTCTGTGATTAATAGTCATTTGAACACATCACCAAACATATTATAATATATACCAATATTATTATTATCGTATGCTATACCTAATTCAAACCGTAAATTTTAACTATAAAAGTGAATTTATCGATTTAAATTTGGGTTAAATGTATATTTTAATATACATATAAAACTATAATATGTATTAAAAAAATAAGAAAATAATTAAAGCGAATTTAAAAATTGAATAAGTTTAAAAAAAATATTGACAATGTATTTCTTATGGAATGATTCGTGATAACAGTTTGTTTGAAACCATACTCGTTATTATTCGAGATTATGACGTAATTACTAATATCCTGTATCAGTGGCGTAATTTCGGGGGGGGGGGGGGCAAAGGGTGGCATTTCCCCCCCCCCAGTATTTTAATAGTATAAACTATAAGTTGCAAATAAAAAAAAATATATAAATATTTTAAAGAATTTACTTTAATTCATTTCATTTTCTAAATACAAAAATTAACATTTAGGTATTCTACAAAAGATAATATAATATTACACTAGTATATTTTATATTTTAATATTATATATTAGACGCGGATAAGACCGAACCTACCCGCATAAAAATAAATGCTCGTAATACTACACGCGATATTTAGACAATAGTTAATAAATATGTATATAGACGGTGTTCGATTATCATTATGGTAAGGTTGCGGAGTTGTAGCGGTGTGATAAGGAATGTTCTTATTTCGAGTTTTAATGTATCGAGAAATTTCCACATGAGACATACTTTGGTTACCAGCATTATTTTTGTACCTACTCGGTGGACTGCAATATTTTGCCTATTTTGTGACGTGTGATCATTTTACCTAGTTTATTTAATTTATATAAATTATAATAATAATAATGTTTAATTATTCTGGTAAACTCAAATGTCAAATGAGTTTATTTGATTTTATTATTTCTTCAAAATCTAAAAAGTGTGAAAATGGTACCTACCTACATATTAAGAGGACGCCACACGGACAATTTTTCACTGAAAAACTTGCATTTTTCACTTTTATTAACTTACAAACATATTAGAAACACGAAACAAAAAACAAATTATAGCTAACAACATTTTTGAGATATGCATTTTTACACGTTTTATGAGCTGTTAAAATATAGATTTTTATTTTTTTTTGACAGCTTATAAAACGTTTAAAAATGCATATATAAAAAATCGGCTCCATCAGTCGCTAGATAATTTGGAACGAATGAAACGAAGAGTATGGTGAATAAATAACATAATATTTAATTAAGTTTTAAAATTTACTTTTTTTTCGGTGTAATTTTATTTTTTTGGTCAATAATAAATAATTTATTATTTATAAATTATAAGTAATAAATTGCTCCCTTTTAAGGTATATTATATGTCTTTTTGAAAACCACACATTTGATAAGGAAATGTATCGTAAAATGTATAGTATTTGATGGTATAAAATAACATTAAATTGCCATAATTTCGAAACTAAGTCCGACCGACATTTTTTTTTAATACTTTAAGATTCAGAACTAAAAACACACAGTTTGATGAAAAAAAATTTCAAAATATCGCTTGGGAACTAAACTCCATTTATGCCGATAATTTTATTCTTTATAATTTATTTTTTATTTCATCTTTAAACAATATTCTCAAGTTGATCAATACCTATAAATATAAATAATAAAGTTGAAATTATTGTCAATTCTCAAAGTGATATACAAAATGAAGAATTCTTAGTTGGTTAGTAGGTACCTACATTATATAATATATGAATTTATTTATTTATATGTAGTGTGTTTATAAACAATATTTTTATTTGTACATTACTATACCTTAAGTCCTAAAAGGTACTTATTAATTTTGTGTTTATTTTTAAAATTTTTAAAGACAACGATTTGGCAAATTGTTTTTTTTTTTTGTCAATAAATAATAATAAAATATATATATTATATTATATATTTTATATTCAAAATAAATGTTTAGTTTAAAAATATACGTGTTTATTTTATACAATTATACTGGTACTCATTGGTGTTCTGCAATAGGGTATGCACAACTATGGAACTTTACTTTATAGAGTGGGAGGGGGTAATCAACATTTTTGTTTGCACCCCTCTCCCCCCGATTTTTTCCTCAATTACGCCACTGGGCAATTGTTATGAAATTTTGGGGGATATGGGGATAGATCCTCCCTTGACCCTTTTTTTTTAGGATTTTTTGCCTTTATAGTGTTTTTGTAATAGATATTTTATTGTAAAATTCAAATAGTTTTAATAATTTATAACATGTTCTATTTTATATTATTGTATAAGTGTTAGTTGGTACATTTTAATGGTTCGAGGTTGGAAGTAAACTTTGTAGAAAATATATTCATCCCCCGCCCCCCATAAAAAATGTCTGTGTATGCCACTGATACTGGCATATGCTATTGATATATTTTAATTCTGAGGGAATTAGAACAAGTACTTTAAAGCTAATTAAAGTTAGCCTGTCAGCCTGAATATAATGGGACTGACAATTATAATGAATGTGTAAGATAAATTATGTGGTTATGACCAGCAATATAGCTGATGTCCGATGGCATCCGACGAATAAACGAAAACTCGGACAGAATATACTCTTTCGAACAGTTAGACGACTTCAAATATCTAGATGTTAACGTAAAACTCTAGGAATAACATATACCTATGCACAATGAAATGAAACTTTGAGTAAATGCAACAAACTGTGGATATGCCATGAATAATAATATGTTTAAGGGGCTTCCATGCCACCATTTTTTTGGTCAAAAACTACTCATTCTAATTCCAACAGTCTGACATGATGCGTGAAAACATACAGGTATATTATATAGATTTGTCATTACTCACTCGGGGGAATCATCGAGCCACATTTTTCATTTTCATATTTCATAGTTTATACCACCTACTATACCAACATATAATTAAAACCATTTGAAGTTTCCAAAATTTTGTGCATAAATATCTAATTAATGAAATTTTTTTTTTTTGAAAAGTGTTTCAATTATTCTCCCAAAAACTTTATGGAAGATGTATTCAAAATTAAAATTGATGTACCTACCTACTCATTGCAACGTTCTGATAGAATTAGAATCGTCTATTTCAGTGAAAAATTTTTTCGTGGTTATAAAAATAGATAGCTGACATACGTGCACGTGGGTGCGTGTAATGGCTCCCCAAATACTTTTGTTACGGATTACAAATACTATTTAATGATCACGTACCCCTAATACAGATACAAATTCGTACACAGAAAATACAACAAATTAAAATCGTGTGGTATGCAGGTCCCTTAACTCGGAGTTATTATCGAGAGACGCTATGATAAAATCATATATATACCAATTACCTAATACTTCGTCCTGTTGTTATGTACGGATGTGAAACGCGGTTAACAACACAAGGCGATGAGGACAGGGCTGTCCTGAAAAAAGATATTAGGGAGGGGGTGAACATGTAAAAAAAAATGACATAATACTTCTCTTCAAACATAAAATAAGCAAAAAAAAAAAGGTAATCAACTGTTTTCCCATTTGGCGACTACAATAATACTAATAATTTATAGTTTGCCGACTTAAAATTCCAAAATACTTCATAAACGTGAAAAAAAAAGGGCATCGACTTTTTCTTACTATTTACCGACTGAACTTAATTTTGCCGATTGCTTCCCGAGATGGAAGGAGGTGAGAAACACCCCCCCCCCCCAACGGTATAGCCCTGGATGAGGGAAAGTTACTGATATTTGAAAGAAAAATCCCGTGGAAAATTTGTAGTCTAACATAAAACAAGAAAATACTGGAGAATACTAATGAAGAAGAAATTTGAAGATTGCAAATCTATTCGAAAGACAATTCTGCAATTCTAAGATCAAAAATATTAGAACGGACTGGACATGTGGTGAGTTACGGATAGTGGTATAAATTAATACAATAATTGTATTGAAATAACCAAATAAAAAGAGACCACAACAACATTAGTAATAACGACTTAAATGAATTGTAGATGAAACTGCAATGGTTGGAGATGCAGAAGATCGTTGGAGAGGATTGGTAGAAACTGCGAACGTCCTACACCTGTAAAACAAAAAAAAATTACCTGCAGGTCTATACATATTCTTTTAATGATGGATACATTATATTATATTATACGTTTTATCTTCATATTTTTACTTTTCAAACAAACAATACCTACAAAGTAACTAGTACCAAGTACCTACTTATATAGGTAAAAAATTTTCAAGATGTATTATATATTATTACCACGGAAACCTATATAATATTATGTTATAGAAAACTTAACACAATAGTGGTAGGTAGTATTATTATTTTAGAATCTTGAAGGAAAAGTTGAACCATCGTGTTCGGAAAAATATTCTTAATGAAGTAGGTATGGTCAAATCTAATCAACTAAGTATAGAAATTAACATAAAAATATGGATAATAATGTTTTACTCGAATACGAACCAATATGTATAAGTTTAGTACAGTATCTGGTATGTATTGTACAGATTTAGTAGGCAAGTATGATAGAAAAAAACAAATTAATATTGTAAATTTGAACTACCTATTACTTATATAATTTTAATTTTTAATTATATTATAATAATTAGAATTAAAATTTTTAGGAGTATAACAAAATTACGAAAATAAATTTCATCGGTTGATTATAATTTTACGTGTAAATAATAAAAATCACAAAAAGTACGGAGCTACTCTTAATTTTTTTCATATTTAACAGCGTACCCCTTAAATATATTCATTTATCAAGGAACGCAACGTCCGTGTTAATTTTAATTTAACATTTTAAACAATTTTTTAAAAATAATGAAATTACCAAACATTATAGCACTTGCCCCGGATGCCCTTACGGTGGGTCGCAAAATGTAAAAATATTTACGTTTTTGAAAGTGAGGTCCTCCCGTTTTCCGATTTATGATTTACCATTTTCAAACCGATTTATGAAAACTTTTATTAATATCCTCTAAATCCGACCACTGGATATAAGTATTACAGTATAGGTACCTAATCGTAATTGTACGTAACTTACTTATTTCGTAATATTTCCCGTACCTACTCTGGACAAGTCATTTTTCCCCGCTGATTAGGTATACTTTTATGTCTCGGTGGAATAGGCAATATTATATTTGTATCGGTATAAGTATATAGTACTATATATATATACCTATATATATATTAATATATATATATATATATATTTATATATATTATATATAAATATATATATAGTTAGATACCTAGGTAGGTAGGAAAAAAAATTAAGTCATCATACTTATTGTAAGAATAACAATAAACAAAAATGTAAACAACATAATTTCACTAAATTTTTATGTAGGAACTTATACATAAAATTAAAATTTGGTACACAAATTTATTGAAATATTACACTATAAAAAATATTTCAAAATTTCGAAATCAAAAATAATTTTAATTTAACCATGATATATATGTATTTTATCTAAATTAGTTCATTTAGGTACCATGTTTACTATTAAATACATTAGTTGTATTTGAAGGATAAAAAGGAGATATTAGTCATTTGACCAAAAATGGCTCGACTTGTAATTTGTTTTCATCAGTACAAGTGCAAGTTTCATCTTCAGTGAAAATATAATAGTAAAAACATTTGTTTTTCCTAAGATTGAATTGTAACAATTTTATTATATTGATTGATGGTGTAAACTACATTAAATCCAATATAGGTAACCTACCAAAAACTATTTTTAAACAAAGAATTCAGTTGCTCAAATCATATTTATTTTCTTAATAAATTATAAACTTTAAAATAAGGAAGTAGAAATTGAAATTAGAAATATTAAGTAGGTAATAATAATATAGGTAATAGCTTTTTAAAAATAAATATATATAAAAAAAGAGTAAAAGTATAGTATACCTCTACCTATTCATAATAATTTACATTTGAACCTTAAAATATTGGTATAACCGTAGACAAAATAATATAAATCATATTACCTGCTACAAAACTCACCAGTGTCACTGGTTATTATATCAAATTACCTTTTCTATACCATAATAAATTTTAACGTTGGCTCTAACCTGATTAGTGTGATGAGAAGTGATTACTTTTTTGTAGTATTTAAAATTAAATTAATTACAACACTCGTCATGTTTTTCATCTATAATTTACAATTTTAACCATACAAATTGTGCACATTTTGTTGTACAAGTGTTGACGGACCCTATAAATAAATATAATTTTTTCATGATTCTAGATGAATTGTTTTGTCACAACTCTTTAAAATAGATAATTGAAAATGTAAATAATTATAAGTTTATATAGACATATATAATGGATAGCCTACCTCCTAGTTGTTCATTTACTATTAGATTTTCAATGAAAATATACAATATACATACTAAATACTAAATAAAAGTACAATATTTTTTAATTTAAAATATAAAACACAAGACAAGTATATTCTCTTTGTTGGAAAAATACTAGTCCGCATAATGAAAACAATGCTTGCAACTCAAGAGCAAAGAGTGGCAGTTTTTCGTTAAGCCCGTGTAGGCGGGTATAGCAGTGGTATGGCTACTGCTGCCATTGACATGGTAAACAGATCTGTTTATGGACCAGAATTTAAAATACTGCCAACCAGTGCTCTTGAATCACAGCATGTACTAAAATAGTATGGACTGGCATTTAGATGTGAACACATATGTGCTTCCGCAATTTGAATAACCCCTACAAATTTCAAAATGTAACACTGTAACAGTCAAGGTCGCAGAAAAACTGAACAGGTTATAAAAGCGCTCCAAGTAAATAAGAATGTTACCAATATTTATAAACATTTCTATTATAATTTATTATGTTATCCACACATAAAGACAAAATGAATCAATCCTACCTACTTGTACCACTTAAATATTTTTAGATAGATAAAACTAATAAAATTCGGTTTTTAACATAAAAATGATTTTTATTGTCTCAATACTATAAAATTTATGTCAACATTTTTAACCTACAATTTGATTTAGAATAAAACACCAAATATCTTATTGATTAAAATCCAAAATGTATTGATTGTATGGTACTAATATTAAGATCCGTCCAATTTAACCAGACTAGCAACTATTGTAATTATATACATTTTGGTAATAGCATAAAAATTTAATTAGCACAAATTAGGTTATACCACTCAAAAGCACACTACACCTTTATGTATTAGGTAGAGTAAATAGAATGAATTTCTGTAAACTTTATTATTTGGTTAGAAAAACTGTGAGATATTTTAATTTTAATCTTATAGTATTTTATGTATTATATATTATATTTTCATGTATTACGAGTCGTATAAATTATTTAAAGGTGAACTACCGGGAAATAAATAGAAGAAGACAAAAATAAGAATTTTTATACTTTTTTTATTGGTTTTTTTTTTATTATTATTTGTAATAAAAAAATGTAATTAAATTTATTGAGGTGGAGCTCTTCCACGACCAAATCCGCCAAATTTCTGTAAAACAGATATAAATAAAAATATTATAGGTACTTCAAAAGTTCTATTACAATAATTGTAATTGTATTTTTACAATTATTGTAAAAATAATAAAATCTAATATGTGATACTCACAAAGTCCAATTCAGCAGTTCCAGCACCCACTTCAGCTTTCTTGTCAGTTCCAGGTGCACCTGGAGCCCGTCTATATGTAGCTCTGTCTTCACCAGATCGACCACCTTCTGGCCTTGCTCCTGGTGCAGTTCTGGGTCCTCTGGTATCTGTTCTGGCTTGTCTTTTCAAAGTAGCTGGAACAATCTAAAAACACATTTTTATTAATAAGAATTTAATATATAAAATATAAATATTACAATTATATGTTATAATTATAACACTACATAATAACGATAACACATTAATTATTTAGGTTGTCAATGAATACAAAACCTTTATTCTAATAAAATATTTAGATTAAAATGCTTTAATTAAATTATATTTGAAGACTGAACACTATGATAATTTATATTATTAATGGTTTAGAATTTACTGTTGAAAAAAATAGTAAATTTTACTATTTTATATCAACATTTTTTGATACAAATTAAAAACTTCTGTAGTTTAAAATCGACTTTATGGTATATTTTCACACTACAAGATTTAAACGCGCCCATTTTTCAAACCAATCTAAAACAAAGTGAAGCATTATTATTTCTCAATTGTGTAAACAATGTGATTTGTTATTTGTGTAGTTTATGCACTACACAAAAAACAACAATTAAAACTTAAAAATATTCTAATTAGCAATATGTCAAATTATAGAGTGCAGAATTTAAATTATGGGATTTTAGTTAACTTTAGATCTTAAACAGCTAATTTAATGAGAAAAATAATTTTGAGTAAACTTTATTGGTAAAAAGTAAAATATTGTCTAAATAAGGTTCCAGCATTTTTAGTTTTTGATATTTTTAAATAGCTTTAACTTTTTTGTCAAGCGATATTTTATAAAAACTCACTTGAAAATATTTCTCTCTTTAAATGTTGTAAGTGTTTATACTCTAAAAGTAACCTAAATGCCAAAATTTTAATTTGGTATAGTGTGACTTTGCTTTATTATCTGTAATAGACAGACAACAAATGCGGGTATAGGGTCCTTTTAACTATAAATTTGCTTGAAGTAGTATTTATCAGTATCACGGCACATGAATGGTAAAATAATAACCTAACCACAATAATTACACTGTGTGAAATAGTAGTGTTTACTTTTAGCATTTAGCCCCTTCCAACCACTCGGAATTAAACAGGCGAGGACAAAGGTGGTATTTTTTAACACGGTTGTCATTTGTGAAATGATTATGTGTAAAACCAGCTTTAAGGTAAGACACCAGCTTTTAAAGGAGTCCTTTAATGAAATAAATATAAAATATTTGAAAAAAATATATAAATGAAAATTTTTATAAAATTACAAAAAAAAATTAAAATCCAACGATTAAAAAATATTTTAATAAGTATTTAAAAATTAGCTTTGTGTCAATTCTTTTTTTAATTTTTGTGTAATGGCGATATTTGTAAAAAAAAAAAAAACCTAACCCTGGAATTGAGATATAATCGAAATAAAAATAACACATTTTGTTACTACATAGAAAAGAACCTATGAACATTAGGGTGGCCCAAAAATATTAAACTTCAAATTATAATAAGACACAATAAAATATTCTGAATAAAGTATATTTATAATTTAATTATCTATAAAAAAAGTTAATAAGAAATGTCATTGAATCAACCATTTTACATGAATTTATTAGAAAAATAGTATTAAACATAGTTCGTTGTGGAAAAGTTGATCGGCTTCCTGTAATAGTATACGGAAACTAAATAAAAAAATTATATGGTGCCCAAAATTAAATACTGGAACTGGGAATAATGCTACTGATGCTATTTAAGAATTTATTAGTAAAATACTAAAATGGAATATTTCAAATAAAGTTCAGGCATTAAGTTATGTCACAACATCTGCTACTACATACAGGCTATTAAAAAGAGCATGTGCTCACATGAAACATATCAGTTGTGATGATGTTTTGTGGTTGGCTTATTGTCATCATACTATGGAAATAATATTAGTAAAAATATATTGTATATGTTTTGGTTCATCAATCTCCCTAGAAATCAATCGGGTAAGTTATGAAGGATTGGAGTTAAAAGAAGAAACAGAAACATACGTTACAGCTACTTTAGAAACTCTTGAAAAATGTATAATTAAAAAAACATCAATCAGAGATGATTATAAAGATTTTGTGTTACAATTATTGTATTGAATAAGCCTTCTTCAAAAATACAGTGGCGAACTCCAGGGCCAGTACACCATGTACGATGGATGGCAAAACTCATTTATGCTAAATATTTTTTTTTGTATTGAAAATAATATATTTTTAAACTGACAAAAAAATAAAAAAATAACTATAAAGATTTATTCACTTCAATGCCCAAAAGAGCTGAATATCCGCTTGCGGCTGAAATGCCAGAATGGATCTGAATTTCTTAACAGATCTAAAAAAATACAAATCCTTTGATTCAGAAATAAGCATTGCAGCCAAGATTGTTCTATAACGCCTATTATGTATTTATCTGATGAACTTATTGGACTTGCCAATTAAGTGACTTCTTATCAGATAGTGACCAATTCCAAAAAATTGAAAATTTAAGTGACATGTTAACTGATTTTAGGACACAGCAAGTAAAAGTAAATGCTATAACTTTAGGAATTATATAAGCACGAGAGATTTTGCAACTAAAAGAACTCAAAAATACTTGTATATTTCTTAGATATAAAGGATTCATCAAACGTACCACTCAAACAAGAGACTGAAAATGAATAACGTCAATAAGATAAGAAATGTATACAGCATTTTATTATTAATAATACAGCTGAACGAGGAGCAATGCTAAGCTATTTGGAGAATTAAATATATTGTCAACAATGCAATGTTTACTGCTGCAGGTTATAGAAGCAAACCGAAAATCAGTGTCCACAAAAACAACTAAAATAGTGGTAAAAGATTAATTTATATTATTTTAATTTATAATTAATTTATTCATTAATAAATGCCAAAGATAACAACTATATTGGCCTAAATACTAAGAAAATTTAATTGTATTGTTAACTTGTAAAATATATAAAAATATATTTACAAATTTATAGTGGTTTTTCTTATAAAAAATGTAAAAAACATATAAATAATGATATTTTGAACCCTTCTAAGAACTTTGAATTAGAAATGTTGGCAAAATAATACAGTTAATAAGTTTGTTTTCTGATAAAGTTTAAAATTAAAATAAATTAAAATTCTCAATATCATCTTGAGACCATTTATAATAAAATAAATTAGTAAATTATTTCAGTATTTCGTGATTTTTTGTTGGTTAATGTTTAATGTGATTAAAATTATAATGATCATAGTTTATAGAGAATATTTTTTACTATAATAATGGTTATTTATAATTTTAAATTAACTCTTAACATTAAAGATAATAAAGGTAAAAAATTAAAAACCTAACGATTTTACTAAAACATTACATTCTATAAAAAACTAATAGAAAATCTTTTTTAGTAAAAACACAACAATTCTACAATAAATTTCATTCATAGTTTTAGTGTAACTTTAAAATTTAAGAAAGAAACACAAAATTACTAAGAGTTATTACTTAACCCTTAAGTGAGCGCATGGGGGTCTAGTTGACTCCCATCAAAATTAAAACATATATTACAAAAATAGAATTTGTATACATTTCTATATTTAGAAGATGGTTTGTATAACAACATGTAATCAATTTTTGTGGAATAGACCATTTTAAAATATGTTTAACAGCTTCAAAATAGAAATGGGTCATATTTACCTCTACACGAGTTGTAACGTCATAATTTTTTTTTCGCACTTGTATTTTTATAATAATGTATGTACATTAAGTTCAATATTTAAAATTATGATAACGGCTGATTGGTGTGAAAATGTTCATAAAATAAATGTTTTACTTTGAATCTTGGACAACATTATTTGTTGGTATATACGACATTTTATAATAATAACCATGTACGTGCCTACTTTTTCTTATCTACTTTTGAAATTTTAAAAAAGATTCAGAATAATTATATATAATAATAATACCTAATAATAAATTTAACCAAGAAAAATGCAAAAACACAAAATTAATAAATGTATGCCGTCTTTCTACTCTAAGAAATACAAGAAAAATTAATTAAAATTCTGTTATAATGAAAGCTTATTATATTATTATAATATTCTCGAAAATTAAATTTTGAAGTTAAAATATATATTTTTTTTAAATATAATTTTTAGTAATGCACATTACAGGTAGTTTTGAATTTATATCTACTTGAGATTTTTTATTATTAAATTTTTATTCATATTTATATAACGTGTAGTAACACGTCTGGTTAGGTTGAATTTTAAAATAATGGACCTTCTATACACATTTTACTCAATTTTAAAAATTGGGTCTGGTTGACCCCTCATGACTATTAAAGTTAAAAACACATACCCCTGCTTAAGGGTTAATTAAAAATAACTATACAATTTTTTTTATTTTTTCATCACGTATTTTAAATTAAAAGGACTCGTTTTTTAAAAGGTTAAATATAACTAGACAATAATTACTTAATTGGGTTAAATTCACCCAACTAAGTTTTTAGACAAATTAAAAATGTTTAAAATAGGTACAGTCAATTATATGCAATACTAAAATAATATAAATATACACTTAATAGGTAGGTAAACAATTTCTATAGATTAGTCAGACCCACCTGATGAGCTATTTTTGTTGGTCGATAATAAATATGGGGGAAAAGAATGTATACTATTTGCAGCTAATAATGGGTTGCGATTATTAGCAGAGAATGATACATGGTAGATGGGAACTTGCTCCCAAATTATTTGCAATACCTATATATAAATCCCAGAAATCAACGAAGAAATATCAAATATTAAATTAAATAGGTACCTAACAAAAATAATTAATTATATTGGCCAGATATTTTTATATAATAAAGTAATAACATAAATTAGAGTATTTACCTCAGTCGGCAAATGAAGGTATTCTCTAAGGTATTGGATTCCCTCGTTGGTCAAATACCAATAGTAATGACGCCAGGCAAATTGTTCCTTGACATAATCTCTAGACTTGAGACTCTGGAAAAATCATAACGTTAACGAGGAGCACAGACAAAAGGGGGCTCCTAGTATCGTTTAAATACCTGCATAGCCTTAATGACTTGTAAATTCGGGATACCTTCGATATCAGGATGTACCGGTTTGTGGAAATCTTTTTCGGCGACCATAACGCCTTCTTTGAACAAATATTCATAGATAGCCCTGCGGTTTTTCTTTGGCATCAACATACTGTAGAAAAAGTAAAGCGAGTTACGTACGGTACAATATGAGAATTGGATGTGTATATTATAATTATTATATTATTATTATATTATAATTTTCCGGGATTTGGATTTTCGTCGGAAACCGAATTTACGAACGGGAATATCGAGTACGAACACACGGTTCGTTATAATAAATAATCCAATAGTTTATTTGACAAGTACTTACTTGGATGTTTTTGGATGAAAATTCTAAAAAAACAAACGAACTGACGGGACGACCACCACAATTTAGAAAGAAAACTTAATGTTATCATACGTCCAACCTCAAAAATTTGTTGTCAGCATGTTTGGTAACCGTGAACATGGTATGATGAAAACTCATTATTGATAATAACAGTTATCACAAATCATAGAGGATAACGGAGCCTGAAATACTTGTTCCAAAAAATATTTATTCCAATGTACATTTGTTCCAAAACAAATGTTTCATAGAACAAAAACCGTTGAAAAAATGTATTTGAAACAATATTCTGTTTTGACCATGATAAACCATATTTATATTTCTTTTTTGAATAATAAGTTGCCTATTGCACCAAATATTAAGGAGTAATATGAAAATCTTAAATACAATAAATTAAGTAGGTACCAGTCTGTGTAAAATATACATTTTTTATAGGGTCGGTCATTGAAACCGTTTGGTTGACTATTGTGTGAAAAAAGAATCTAGGACAAAATCCGCCCAAAAATATTAACTCGCTTTACTCCCTGATCAGTAGATTATGTTTTGTTTTCTTTAACTAAAAATTAAATAGCAGTGTTTCTATTTTCTATGGTAAAAGTAGGTACATTTTTTCTCTCCATGTATAATTATACTTCAATTAAATAATATTAAATATTAGTTACAATAATAATTTTGCAATATCATATATTTTAATTTTTATACGTAGGCGTATACTTTTTAATATATACCTACATTCTTCTTTTTTTTTTTATATTAAATAATAAAATTAATTACATTTATACATATTGTACCTTGAATTTGTACTTTACTGAGTTGCGAAAGACATATATCGCTTAAATCCGATTAAAATGGTCATTCGGTTCGGCGGCCACCGATCAGGAACATAAGATATGTCGAACAATGTTTATTTCAGACCTAATATTCCGGTGGGCCGGGGGAGGGGTAACAAAAATTTTCGGGATTCTAAAACAAGGAATAGATAATTGTTTTTGGAACAAAAGGTAATATTTGAAATAAAGGTTAATTGGAACAAGTACACTTTGAATAAGTTTGGAACAAAAGGTAGCGGTCCGAGGATAACCAAACCACAGATTATATTCATATAATCTGTGTAAGATATAGAGGTTACTCAACGAGGATTTATTTTTGATGCACAAAGTATATCATTGATTAATGCATGTGAGACACTATTGTAAAGAGTCTTTACAATCGTGATGTGAGAAATACACTTAGCGTCCAAGCGGTTTATGTATTTTCAATTTCATACAAAATTGCGTGTGTTGATTTCGGGTTTCGAACAATTTCATAAATTATTTTTACGTAGTAAATATGATAATATAACACCAACACCCACAAGCAGTTGCTTGGACTTTGTATGTTTGATATTAATTTTTGTATATCGTATAATATTATTATGATTTTTGTTTGTCATTTATTTGACCGTAGATCGTCGAACGCCATACATGTCGCTTATGGTCATTATTTATGAGAACGCTACACTCTCGTTTTTCAAGAGGTTGTGTAATAGCCAATTTTTAAGACATTTTTAAAAATATCAAAAAATAATAATTTAAAAATATTTAAATACAATTTAAAAGTCATTTAAAATTGGTCCCGTGTCTACACCATGCACACTTTTTACTATTGTGTAATCACAATATTTATTATAAAAACATTTACGTAAAAGTCTTAAAATGGGTTTATAAAGTAATTTTAGAATAAAAATACCTATTGTCAAATCAATAAAGGACAATATTTGGGAGTGAACCTCATTTCGCTTTTAAATTAAATAATTAAAAAAAAGTTATTGTAGTTTTAAAAACTTAATTTCTTTTACTTATTCAAGCTTTAATAACTTTTTTTGAAGGCTATAAATGAACAATCCGAAATTAGATTCACTCCAAAATTTTGTCTTCTATCGATTTAATAATAAGTATTTTAACACTAAAATCACTTTATGAATACGCATTAACAGTTTTGCGTAAAATATTATACAATTAATTATAAATCTGCTTTCACTCTAGATGATTTTTTCATGTGCGAGTTCTATTATTTCGATTAATTATTATCTAATACTATTTAATATGTATGGTGATCATAAATATAAACAAAAAAAAAAAAAAGCCAGTCAGTAAGGGGTGGAAGCACTTCGCTCGTTGGGTATCAGTAGGGGTGGATGTACTCCGCTTACTGGACAGGATACTCTTGGTAGATGTATTGCATTTGAAAGCAATGATAAATCATTGCATTCAATAAAACGATTCTGAGCGTAGCTTCGGTGTAGTATATATAACTCTTAATATTAATTATATACCTACTCAGTACCTACCTATGTTTAACATTACATTGAAAATCAAATGTAGAAATAAATATGATTTAGTGTGACCTTATGCTAAATATTAAATTTTTTCAGGTCTTAAAATCTCATTTTACCAACTATTTGGACTTAGATACCTCAAAATTGATAATTTTGTCGAAAAAATTAAAATGACTATAAAAAAAATTGTGACTACGGATTTTTGAGATTTTTTAAATTTAATTAACGTATATTTAACGCTGTATAAAATTATCAGACCTTAAAACCGAAAATTACCCCTTTTAGGACTTAGAAACCTCGAAAACTAAAATGTCCATAAATAGCCCAAAATTGCAAAACATTAAAAAAAAACTTAATCATCGTAAATAGATTACTAAATAAAATATTGGATAAAAATTTCAAGATTTTCAAGTCTTTATTTTCGGAATTATGAAGAAATGAAAATCTTGGTAGTCTTTCTTTACGCATTAAAAAACTATTGAGAAAATCGCAAAATGACCTCGTCTAAAGTACCAACTAGATGAAATTTGCTACCGGAAACCATGTAAGCTTGTATAGATCGGAGCACTCCTTCTGGTAGTAAATTTGTTAACAGAGAAAAAAATAAATAAAAATAAACATCATTGTAAAACCATCACTAGCTTCCTCACTACGCTCAGAATCTAAAAGTAAAAAATTATCATTCGGTGAAGTGTAAAAAAAAGTTCTTAAATGTTTTATTTTAGCTTTTAAATATTATACCTATTTTATATAACATACCTATACATAATAAACGTGTAACACTTAAAATAAAATACAAATCTAATAATTTGATTGTGGTGCGTTTTTATTAAATTTAAATACATTTTAAAAAATTAGGTAAATAAAGTGTTCAACCTTCATTAACGTTGAACGGTGTTCAAAAAATAATATTTTTATTGATAAAATAATAAATGTCTTAGTTGAAATATATAATATATATTACAAGTACTTACTAGAAGATATAGACTTGGAAGATTTAATATATTATATTTGTAATCAACCCATGTGTTGTTTATAGAATAAAGGACAAAAGTTTTATGAGTAAAAAAGTTCGATATGGATGATTGAAAAAAAAAATTGGCATAAGATTCAACGTGATTAAATGTACCTAATCAATCTGGAGTGCAAAAAAGAAAAGACGCTTGTGAAAATACCCACACCATCCTTTGGCCCCGGGCCTCCACAATTGTAAATCCGGCCCTGAATGTAGTTAAATATTTTTTTCATGACAACATTTTTTTTATTTATAGTAATTGCACATTAGATAGTATGTACCTACCGCGATTTGAGATGAAAAAATTATGTAGGCACAATATTTTATTATTATTTAACGAGATATATATCTATAATCTATGTACTCAATTCGTATTATACAATATTTACATTTTAAACAATGATAGTATGATTGTTATACAGAAGAAATCATGAATTATAAGAAATAGTTTGTTACAAAATACAAACCTCTTCACAAATACCAGAAATATCAACTGGGAAAATTAATGGCATGGCTCCTTTTTTTAACCTCGGTTTTTTAAAATAAATCTAAAATTAAAAATAAATATTCCCAAAGTTTTAGTACTTATTTTCTTGATTTAATAAAGTATTTTTATATTTTGAAAGTTATCAAAGTTAAAATAGATACAAGCTTTTATTAGGTATTGAATAAGTTATTTCCTTCTAATTCTAATGAATTACTTACTTACCAAATATTGATTACAACCGTCAACCTTGTATGTCCAAGTTGAAGTTATATCACTTGGATTAAAATAATTGGCACAAACTTTGGAAATCCTACATAACATGTCAATATTTTTTTTCCAGTCGTTAAGCATATTTTGTGGGACACAAAATTTAGTGGCTGAGTTTTATCGACAACCTGGGACGCGACACTTATTGGACACCATAATTTACCTACTTTATAGTATATTAATTAATAGGAACTTCATTAGTTTATGAGAAATATAAACTTGGAAATATTTTTGGTTTTACAAGATATGTAAACTAATCATACAAGTCAATTTCGTGTATATATTTGAATAATTAATAAATTATAATAATATGTATTGATATTTGGCGCCAAAATATTCGTGGATATAGTTAAGACTGTACTCCACTAGTGCTCTGTTTGTATTTCTCAGTGTGTCGGTCGGCTGTTCCTAACCTACCTAACCTAACCTAACCTAACATTAGTAATTTAATATGATGGTAATTTTGTTGGTAATGGTTGGCAGTACTTTGTCGAGTCCGAACTTTTATCACTCTTTAAAGCGTTATCAACTTAACCTATAAAATTCGGACGACTGCCCCCCACCCTTTTTCATCCAGTTGTTTTTGTCATGGTTTTATCTATCGACCACGAATTAAGATAGTACTATCTTAATTCGTGCTACCGACTATCAATTGTCCACGGACTAAGATACTAGTATGCAATTGTCCAATTATTTTGTATACGACGTATTGTATACTGTGACCGAACGCCGTGTTTCCCGCGCATTCGACCATTTACGCGTTCGCATTATCAATGCACAGAATTTTGGGTTTGCCCACTGCTGTAGATAGGGTAGTCTTTCCATCAATCACTAATTCTCCATGACCACAGACCAATGTAAGATGGGGGCAGCGAGTATATTTATAGCCTATAGACTTAAATTTTGTACTTTACATGCACGCGTCGTGTAACGTTTTGGGTATTTTTCCATTGACCCGAAGAAGGCCGAAAGTGTATCATCGCGCTTAAAGTCATTCCGTATTAATCATGGGCGAGATCAGTTGTGAAAATTTTTATTCCGAACTACCAACCATCGAAGCAGCCATAAAAGAATGTGCATTTATTAGTATAGACATGGAATTTTCGAAAATACACGATTATGCCACAAAGCCATTTACGTAAGATTTGAACATTAATAAATTTAAATAAAAAACGCCGGCCAGCGAGTGGGTGTATTGCGTTTGAAAGCCATGACACGTCATTTCTTTTAGTAAAACGATTTGCGTGAAGCTCCGTAGTGTATCGGGGCTTAACTATTCTTTCTAACATTTGTGTTAAATTGGCATGGATGAAAAGTGAAGTGTTCTTGGGCCCCTTTAATTTTTCCCTCAACTACAATCCCCCGGTTTATTTTTATCGTGGCGCTTTTACATTACACCTACCTACCTACTTTTCTTGATTTTATTACCATAATACCATATTATTATAGTACCTACCTGATTAATTTGTCTTTGATACAAAATCGGATTTTGTATTTCCAATTTCATGAATAATTCGTTGATTTTAAGATATGATACCCACTTGGTTATTATTGTAATTAATAAGGATAACATAATCTGTGGAATGTAGGAATTATATTTTCAATAAATTAAATTTTAAGCAATTTAAATATTCACAATTTAATTATCACATTATTCATATAAGTACCTGTAAAAAACTTAAAATTACATTTATTTAATAATTCCTACATCTCAAATTATGTTCTCTTTATTAATTATGATAATAGCAATAGGTCATCATATTGTCTTAAAATCAACTGATCACGAAATTCGAAATTTAAAACCCAATTTTACTTTGTCGCGCGTTCGAGACAAAAATAACTGAGCCACAGTCCTTAATGGTAATTGGATTAATAATCTCCAAAAATTAGTTGGAATAATAATCCCCAAATATTTGAAACTACCTACTGTAAATCCTTCAATTTTAGGTTTAGGACTATAGTTTGGCCATAAAAATTAATTTATAAAATGTATCAAAAATAGGCGTTGATTGTTTTTGACACCGGATATACACCGGAATAATTTTTTAAACTAATTTTAAAGTAGGTATAAACCATGGTTCTAAACTCAAAACTAACCGAATCGCAGCTTTAATAATGGATTTTTAGAATTTAAAACTGCTGTAACTCGATTAGTTTTGTAGGTATTGGATTTTTATTTGGTTATTTATACATTTTGTGTTATGATTTCATGAGTTTTTTTGGATAATTAATAATTTGTTTTCTTTGTATTTTAGGCTTTAACATCTATAGTCATTAGCTATAAAACTTAATATATATAGGTATTACCTAGGTATACTTTTAAGTGTAGTCTCGTTCACATAAAAACAATTTTTCCAATTTTGCCCAGTTTCTTACCAAGATTTTGAGAAGCACTCACTTCAGTTTTTTGAAATAAAATGAACACTAATTTTAATATTAAATTAAACACGAACCTATAAAACTTGAAGAGTCAACTAGGTATCTTTACAATTGGATACATAATTATGATTGTAACTAACTAGACTTTTTCATTTTGATTTTACAAAGATATTTATATTATTTTTCCTGTGAGCATCTTATCGACCAAAAGGGTGTAGTAGGAGTTTTGAAATTAGTATGTAAACAATAGAAAATTGGTTCTAGACGATAATTTTAGGTACCTACCATTGTATTTTATTTTAATATTAATAGATACCTAACTTTGTTCAAAATTGGTTTATTGAATGCAATGATTTATCATTTCTTTCAAACATAATACATCCGCCAAGTGTCTGATGAGTGATGAGTGGAGTACATCCACTGTTACTGACACCCGACAAATGGAGTACTTCAGTTTCCACCCCCTATTGACCGGACTTTCTAAATATTATTCAGTTTAACATTGTACCTAATATGAATTCACGAGTTTACATGTCATGTTGATAATTATTTATGAATTGTTGTAATGCATGGTTTGCACAAAGTCAAGGGTTAATCCTAAAATTAGTTTACAGATCCATTTTAACAGTTTTGCGTTAACATATTTTTTTTTTAAACAAATATTACATTTACACAACAATAAAAGTGGTTCACGAGACTTAAAATGTTTTACTTAAAATACTTAAAATGTATTAATAATTTTCTCATTTTCTTTAAAAAATTAATGTGTATCATAGTTTAAACTATCTACCTATATATTTTTTAACGAAAAGCGAAAAATAAAGCCTAACCTAGACCCCCTCTCCTCTACCATAAAAAAAACCATTGGTATAAATCCTTAGAATATGTGTTCAGAAATGATAATCTATTTTTACTTTATATTTGTTGGTGTATAATATATTTATTTAACATATTTAAGTACATACTATTTAATTTTATTTATAGATTTTTTGATTCAAATGAAAACCGGTATAGTCAATTACGGATGAAAGTATCCGATATAACCTGCATACAATTGGGTTTATCAATTTTTACTTATGACAATGATAGTAAATCATTTAAAACCTGTGTCTATTCATTCTTCACATATCCTCAGACATTTTATAAATCAGATAGTGTGGTCAGTTTTCAAACATCAAGTATTGAATTTTTATGCAAACATAAATTTGATTTTAATAAGGTAAATCTTGTATTTATTTTAAGTTAATGTTTTACAATTGTTAAGTTAACATTTATATTTAGTTGTTTCGTACAAGAATACCATATTTGACTGATGAACAAGAAATTAAAATCAAGTCAGAAATGTTAGATTCATTATTTTTTGACAAATATTTTGAAACTAATTTAAAATTCCGTTCGATTGAAGAAGAATTACTTAAAGTTTTAAATATTGTTTCTGAATGGTATGAAAATGCAAACTATGGAGACAATACATTCTTAGAAATAAATGGATGTAATGAACCTGCTTATATTATCTTATTGAAATATTATATTCTGAAGAAATTAAAATACATATCTATAGTTGAGGTAATGATAAAAAAAAAAAATTGAAACTAATAATTGTACTTTAATATATATATATATATATATATTTTTTTTATTTTAGAATCAAATAGGACTTAGTATTACAAAAATAGAAAAAAATGAAAACTCGAAAATTTTAAGGAATGAAATTTATGAAAATCTTAAACAAAGTTTATTGGATAAAATGATGGGTATCAAATATTTATTGAAACTAATATCAAAGTCTAAAAAACCATTAATTGGTCATAATTGTGGTTTAGATATTTTAATTTTATGCAACCAATTTTTTAAACCTTTACCTGGTAATTATAATATGTTCTATAATACATAATATGGATTAGACAATTCGTTTCCTGTGCTACATTAATATTTTTAAAACAAGTATTTTAATTGTTAATTAAAACAAAACAAAATAATTAATATGATCTACTCTAAGTATTGAAAACCCAAACATGTTTATGGTGGCAGCTGCTTTCCTAATGAAAGACAGTAATTTTTTCAATAATTGTTCTGATAATTGATAACAGTGATGGATAATCTGATGCCATATGATAAAAACACTCATGGGGTACAACTTATAAGGGGCAGTTTGACATATAAAATTTACTGAGGCAGAATAAAACTATTCTATTCTATTTTTTATTAAAATGAAAATATTTTTTAAAAATTCATTTTTGTTTAAAACATTTATAATTTAAAAAAGATTTATTAGAAAGCAGGCCTCCGGGAAAGGAGAAAATGTATTGGTTATTTTATAGTATTGTGTCTTACACAGTACAAAGTAAATCTTTTATCGTGCTCGTCTGATTTTTCCTGTGATTATTCATTAATAAATATATAAATTACATCATATTTTTTATAAAAACTAAAAAGTTGGAATATTATTGTTTTAGATTTCATACTTTTCTTAAATGGCAACCTATATTTTTGACTAAATGTTCCGATATAAAATATTTTTCTGAAAACTGATAGATCAATATTAACTAAACCAAACTTAATCTAACCTAACCATAAGTTTATTAACATTAACTAATTATTATTACGAGTTTTTAGTATTTAAAGTTTAAAAGAGCAGAGTAGTGCCATAAAAAGTAATCCTCTACACACTTATTTGAACTTTAAATCTTTAAATACTTTTAAATAATAAACTGTTGATTCAATATTCGATATTGATACATAAAAATATTCTGCATCAGAATACCAAACCAAAGTATAGATTATAATTTAAGAAAAGTATAAAACAAAAAAAAAATTAAAATTATACTACTGACTTGTTACACTATTTATTATCATATTGAAGTATTATGACATTTATTTAGCACTTGCATCATTTTTAGATATAGACATTCTATAAGATAATTAAATTATTAAATGAAACCCTTTTGATTTTTTTTGGTTTCAAAACTGGTATTTGATTATTTTTTGTTTTAAAACGGGTTTTTTTTTTTTTTTTTTTGTGGTTTTCAGTATGGGTTTTGAAACAAGTATTTAAGTAATTGACATTATTTCTACTGACCGTATTTACTTTTTAAAGCATATTAACATTGCACATCTCACAATCTGGTTTTGGACAGATGGTTAGTACCGGCCTACACATATCCTGGTTTCCCTGTGTTTGTTTTAGATGTAGGCAGACATGGTCGACCACTGTTATAATCTGTCCGTATTTATATTATAACTAGCTGAATTACCCTGCGTTTCCCAGGTTAGATGTTTTAAATATTTTTTTAATCTTTAGAAACTTTTCTGTATACAACAGCAATCTTGTGCAATTTTGTTTGTCCCAGTGTTTAGTATTTTACATATTTTATTTGCTTAATCCATTTTAATAAAGTTGAAATCGTTTTAAAACTATTTTAATATTTAGTAAAAGATAAACAAAACCACAACTGTGCGCCGAGCACAGCTAGATACATCACTATATCTAATTTGTGGTTCACTGTACTTTTCCTGTACAACCTGGTTTCTTACAAATTTCAAATCTTTTATTACTATGCTTACGTCGTAATAGCTATTTGTATGCCAAATTTCAACCTGATCTGTCCAGTGATTTAATCTGTGCGTTAATAGATCAGTCCATTTTCTTTTATATATATAGAAGTTTACAATAAACTTTTATTTGTCACATACTGTTTAAATTTTTAAAAAAATTTTTTTTGATTTTGGTTATATCGGTTTTGTAATATCAGTGTCAACCCCTGTATTAAATGCATTTTATAACGGCTTCCTCAGCTATGAAGGTCAAAATCATGGCTCTTGATCTAAATACATTTATGATAACTAAATTAACTTTTAATTAATAAATTTCAGTTATAATTCTCAATAATAATTATAAATTTATTTAGTTATCCAATTATTCATGTACAATTTTTAAATAAAATATTAGAATATGTGTCATTTATTATATCAAGTGATTTAAATGTTTATTGATAACTATTAGTTTTGGACGTAATCCATCATCAAGTTTTAATTGTTTAACTAATTAAAATTAATAACAGAAATTGAAGTAGTAATTCAATTATTTAAATTTGAACCTGATGATGGCTCATGTCCAAAATTATTAGTGTCCATTGAATTTTTTTTAATAAATGCATTTTTATTCTAATTTTTGATTTATTTTGCAGTTTATTACATTTTACTCAAATGTAATCCATTACACATGTTGATGTTATTGCTTGTTGTTCAATTGATTTTTTTTTTTTTCAGAAATATGTAAAAGCATTTAATGATAAGTTTTCAAATTGTCATATAGTACCTAAGTGGCTTATAGAGAGTTCCACTCAAAGTCAAACTGATTAAATTAATCAAATAGTCTACATATATAGACAATTTCTAACAAATTAATGTAGTGTTATAAATAGTTCATCCAATATGTACAATATGTATAATTAAATAAATAAATTATTATGTTTGTAGTGTTGTATATGATTTGCTTGTACTAAAAAAAGTGGTAGTATTCAATTACCTAATGTCGTTTAGGATTGTGATACATTGCACTATGCTAGATATTATAATATTACTATATAATTCTAAAACCATTAATAAAATAATAATTAACTTAGATACAACTCCATAAAACCTATAAAATAATCAAGTTGTCATTTGAAATATGTTTTTAAAATATCTTAGGTAAAATACATATTTTAGCTGAGGTTATAGACAATTGTAGAACTTATTTTTATATATATTCAGTAAAAAATTCAAATTGATTTAATAAATATATGATGTGATTTATTGTCATAATGAGCTTCACAAATGAACATTTTTACTGTAACATAATTTCTAACTATATGTGTAAATGTCACAATTTTAAACAATGTTACTTAGTGTAATATGACCAATATTTTGTCCAGGTAAATTGTTAAAACACTATTTGTCATTCTTATCATACATCATATAAATTTATATTTCAGAAAATTTCAAGGATTTCCAGAGTTTTGTAACTAACAATTTTGGACCAATTTATGATACAAAATTATTATGTAAAGAAGTTAAACGTATTATACCTAAAAATGGTTTGCAAATTTTTAATTAATTTATAAAATAATTATTTTAAAATAAGAATGGTTTAATAAAATATTATTTATATGTTAGATAAATGGATGGGAAGTTCTCTTTCAGAAATATATTCATATTTAAAATATGGAGATGGTAAAGTACGTTCAGAAATGATTGTCATTGAATTAGTTCCAAGTATTGATGAATGTAAGAAATTATACAAAATAAATACAATATGTATACAAATAATTTACTCAATTAATCATATACAATTTATTATTTTTACAAGGACTGAAATAAAATAAATAGTTTCTAATAAAATTAAAAATTTATAATGGAGTGAGTATAGTAGAGTTTTCATAATCCGACACGTATGGGACCATAGTATTGTCAGATTTTCGAAAAAATGATAAAATACTAAAAAAAAATTTCAGAAAAATGTGTATACAAGATGTACAGGTTTGAACTAAATCGAAAAAGTAAGGTGTTACCGATTAGTAATCATAAAAAGGTTTAATTTATACTGATACCTAGATATAATTATTATCACTGATAGATTTATAGTCTTGGAAGAATCTCAACACTATTATTGGAAATAATGAAGTGCTGGACTATCGAGACTACTGCACTTATATGTATTTATTATTGTATAGATATAGCATTAACCCTTCTTTAAGTACGTGATGACATATTGTAAATAGTCATAGGATCTACGACTGTTGTAGTAATTTACTGAAATTCAAAAACTATAAAAGCCGAGGTATCTAATTAATAACATACTAACAAAACAACAAATTGAAAATATAAACATATTTAGATTTATTTTTTATATTAAATATATTATATTATTTAACATATAAAAATAGTCAATTACTTGCTTTAGGGTCGATTTCACCAATGATTTTATTCACGGTTAGCGATATTAATCACAATTAACATTAGTTTAACCAGTGGTTGGATTTCACCACATTCGATTACATCTTAATCACAGTTAAACGATGTTTTTATTGATTGTGTCATCAATAAGTTTTCAATTTTGTAGCTTATTATAAAATAATAAGGTTTTTTATAAACTACATTATTTTATTTAACTTTTATTTAATTCAAATAATTAGTTATAAAATGCTTCGTGCGCGGAATCGTGTTATCGAACTCACATTTAAAGACGATTTCTTGATTTTTGCCATCCGCCGTCCTAGATGGATACGGGAAAGGACGAAAGGACCGAAGACTTCGACAGTCTGGATGACCGAGATTTTGGGATTAGATATAGATTAACAAAATCAACAGTTTTTTCGATTTTGGAGAAATTGGAGAGTCATCTTTGATCTTCTCTGCGTTTTTTGTTCTTATGCTCACCGCGTCAGTCTTTTTCGACTCAATCACACTGTATTGCTCGATAATAATGTCTAATAGGACTGTTTTTTCTGAAAGCTCAAAACAACGTTCTCGCTTTCTTGCTTTCTTCTCTGTATGTTCCATAATAATATTATTCAAGATAAAACTATTTTAAATACACAACAGCAGTAACTAATCTTTTATCGTAAAATTTACCAAATAACAAAAAAATCAAATCGGAAACGAATATCGCCGAAAACAATATATGATCGAAAAAAGATTATCATCTTATCATAAGCCACAGCCATCTGATAGTGGCGTTAATCGCAATTACATAGTTTAATCGTGTTTAGAGGAACCGTGATTAACGTGGTGAAATCCAAATCTAATTAAATCACGGTTAACTATTAATCACGATTAGAGCATTTTTGGTGAAATCTGCCCTTAGGCACTTACAGACACCTAAAAAGGATTAATACATTTTAACTATCAAAAATTAAAAAGATCCAATCTTAAGTTTTTTAAACTAAATCAAATATGTTGTAAAGAATTTTTGATTTTAAAATTATAAAAAATTATTGAAAAATAATTACCTATTTATGTTGTATGTTCCTTTGGTCCTCGGACAAGATTGTTAATTATTATTATTTTAGATTTATAAGCTAAAAGCATTAATATTAAAGATAAATTATTGTGAGTAAAGTTAAGTTTGGTATAATATTATTATTTTTATTTAATATTAATATATTAAGAAAAATTGCCTGTAATTAAGAGGATGCTACCCACACATTGTCTTTGTCTTACATATACACAACATACAAATCTATGTACCGCATTCTTACTACAGTTTATTTATAATTAATATTAGAGTAAATTTACCTATTATCAAATTTGTAGAGGAGAATATAAACCATACCGCAGTGTGATGTTGTTTTTTTTTAAATTTTATTTTTAAACTAGTTATAAGTAGTTAATAAACTTATTTTTTTTAATGCATATAACTGGTTTTTAAAATAACCCCATGCTACGGCATAGTTTATGTTCTCTTCTACAAATTTGATAATAGGTAAATTTATTCTAATATTAATTATAAATAAACTAGTAAGAATGTGCAGTAGTTAGATTTGCTATGTTATGCATATGCAAGACAAGACAATAAACGTGTGGTAGCGTCCTTTTAATTATTGAAAACAAAGAATTACCTACAAATATTTATTTTACCAAAATATTTTTAATTATTTACATTTTTATCATTGGGTAGTTCACAATTTATTAATTAAAATATAGTATTTTACATGGTAGAATAAAATTTTTAGTAGACTGCATGCTAAACTCGTATATTTTTCTTAATAGACTACATCCTTAATTTTAAATAATTTTAAACACTAGATCTAATTTAATCGTATATTACTTTATAAAACTATATAATTAAAGTTCAAAATTGTATTTTATATTTTAGCTCAAGATATGCAATTTCATCATGCTGGATGGGATGCATATTGTACTGGTTTTTGTTTTTTAAAAATAATTCACATAATAAAAACGTTTAATACTAAAATGTAAGTTAATTGTACCAAATATTGACTATTTTATTTAAAATATTAAATTATTAATTAATCATTTTCAGGGGAATGTGTCAAAAGTTTACCTTCGTAGAACTTTTAAAATCTGTAGAATATTATAAAAATAAATTATACACCTATCGATCAGTGTCAAATAGTATAGTTAGTATTTTTATTACATTAAATTTTATGACTGTAAATAGTTAAAACTATATTTTCAATTTAGTATTTGGAAGGGGATGAATGCTACAATGATATCAATTTTTTAATTATTCAGAACAAAGGATTTCTTTATAGAGCTTTGGATTTAGAAAAAGTAAATATAATACCATTATATTAAAAATATTATTTAAAAAACCATAATTTTGATTTTATTTTTGGTTTTAGCTGAAACATGATCTAAAACAAACTTGCAATTTTGATATAAAACTACTTTCAAAATATACTGCCTTGGTTGTCCCATCATTTTTGTAAGTTAATGTAAATTAATTGATTTAATTAAATTAAGTGTAAGCATATAATCAAATACAGGTAATGCTAAATCTCTTAAAATATTAGAAAATTCATATTAATATGTCTAAATGCAATCTCTTACAATTAATTGTTTAATATACAAGGTTTTAATGTGCAACTCGGTAAATTTTTATGTTTATGTATAATTATTTTAATTTAAAATAATTATAATACTATATTTTAATGAAAATATCGAATTTTTAAACAGAAAGCTATATTATAAACTTCATATTATGACAAAAAATAATAAATAATAACACATTTAAATCTGGTTGGTGGGTATATCAATAAAACTTTAGGTTTTGTCAGATTACTGAGAAATATTATGTTAGGTATTTATCACAATCAGATTGCTTAGATCAAGTACCTAACTGATTATTAGGCTAATTCATTTAAAGACATTAGATGTTCAGGAAAAAAACAGCGAAACAAGAATTTTCTTTGCACTCATTCAATCGTTTGGCAATCACAAGTCTATGGTTCCCATAAAATATATACCCATACTCAAGAACAGGCATCACTAAAGTACACTACAGTATAAGGATTTCAAAACAGTAGACAACTTCAATTCTCTGTAAAAAAAAACCCTCAAATTGAAAGCTAAGATCTTCACCCCGACTACCCAATATAATTTCACACAATCAAAACTAATTTAATGAATAGCTTCATATCGTTGGTGAATCCTAGTATTTTTACATGAAACAATACGAAGGGTGTACTATTGACCAATCGACTAATACAAGTGATTCAAATAATTTCAATATATAAGAAGTACATTTTTTCGATCACAATTGTACAATAATTTTCAATCATTGATGGGCTACTAGTTTTTAAAATGGATGTGATGGTGCTGATTTTAAAGAGTGATGGGTAAATAGCATCCAAAGACTTATGAAAAGTAAATATAGAGACTAGGAAATAACGTTCCTTAGGTTATATAAAAAATAATCTGAAATGGTCTGAAGTAATAAGCAATAACGATATCTTGGCATTTTGATTATTCTATAGTTATGATTTCTAAGTTGATAACTCGGTATTTAGTATTTACGATTTTGTTTTTTTTTCTTTCAAATTTAATAAGTAATTACAAACCATACAGTGATTACTAGTATAACTGATATATACTTTTATTATAAAATAATATAATAAATATTTTGCTAGATTTTATATACAACTTAATATTTGTGCAAGTACTTACCTATTTTATTTTATTTTTAATATATAAGTATTATACTTTTATAGGAATAATCGCATCATGAACAATATAAAATTTAATTACCATGTTGAAGATTATTCACATTTCCAGAGAAGAAAGAAGCAACACATTGGTTTAAGTTTAATTATGTAAGTATTTTTTGTTTGAAAAGTGATATTTAATCATTATGAAGAATTTTCTTTACTTTTTCAGAATAGCCACTACTGTAACAATTATAACATATTTAAGGAAATAAATAAGTATGTAAGTACAAAATATTAACTATCGATTTTATATTATATTATTATATAAGAGGAGGTTTAATAATAGTGTAAGGACTGTAAGGTAATCCCGGGTGAAAGTATGACAACACAACATAGGTTAATGGTTATGGTTATTTGGTGTAAGAAAAAGAGGGTTTACAAAAAGAAAAATATAGATAAGGAACCAAGGATTAGCTGGTGAAAATGATAAATAAAGTATTTATAAAAAAGATAATTGAGGCAAAGGCCACAGTATTTACAAAACAGATGATTGATTCAAGGGTGTGGAACATAGAAGGTAATATAAACAAAATATGGGAAAAGATAGCAGAGGGCTTTAAGATTGTTACAAGGAAGTCGTTGGCGAAAGTAGAGGTAGTATGCCAGAGGATAAGCAAACATGGTGGTGTGGAGAATCAATTGATTGATTTAAGGATGACCTATTATCATAATAAACATTGTTAATTAATAATTTTTAACATTCTATGACATGTAGAAATTATTTTTCGATAAATTAAATTTTAAGTTTTTACGAGTAAAAAAGCTAAGTTTTAAGCCACGAGTAGATGTAGATATCTATTTTGGCTTAACATAAAGTTTTATAATTAATAATAATATATGTAGAACAATTATATATAAATATAATAATAAAATTACCTTACATACTCGGCACTTGATAATTTTGCTATTATTCTCGTAACAAATGCAAAAATCACAACGCAAGAAATTTTAAAGTAAAAATGACAAATACCTATCAAATAATAACATTAGATAACGCTCAAATGTGTTATAATTCTTTATTAGTCATTGGTTAATTTCTCTTAACTAGTTATAGTATAACCATTATTGTCAATCATTATTATAGATAATAATTGACTTGATTATTTTCGATGAATATAAAAAGCCCCTGGTCCGGCCTTTTTTTTCTAAATTCCAGCCCAGTCCATTTTAGTATTGGCCAAACCTTTTAAGGGCTCGACTGGGCCAACCCGGCCCTTGCCGGTCTTTACTACTCATACAAGAATAATACACTTTTTTGTAGGAAATTTACTTCTTTACAATTTTTATTGTACGACCAATAAAAAGCAAATTATTTGCAAATAGACTATTTTTTAAAAAAATATATATTTTTATTAATTCTTTTTATCTTAGCCGAGAGATTTATTTTCCACTGCTTGATATTTATAGCTATTACTGTAATATTTTTAATTGATCTATTTGCATAGACTATGATATAAGTATTAGACAATTATCTTCTTTCTTTCTTAACTATTAACCTATTATATTATATTTATATCTCATTTTGTCTTTAGCCGTTCTACTCATCCTCTGTTCTATCTTTATATAATTGCAGGCCTCATTAATGTCTTGTGAAATTTAACATTTTACCTAATTGGGATCCTTGTCATACTCCATCCTTATCACTTTATCCTACATTTCCTATCTTAAGAGGACGTGATTCATAGACGAGTACGTAATTAACGCTCCAGAGATGGCGTTGTGTGTGGCGGCAGCTGCAACATTTAACCACGCCTATTGTCACGCGCAGTATGGACTGTGTTATTGTTGTGGCGCACATTATTACATCGACTATCATTTTGTTTGTATCATTTTAAACGTGTAGAACACTAGAATCAGCGCTGCGTCGTTATCATTACCTACATAATTTTTACACAGTTTTATAATATTTCCACGTACCTACCCAATTCTTACCTATTATAAGCGACTGTTTATTTTATTAATTATTTATATAATAATTAATAATTATTTATTATTTTTCAATTCGGAATTAAATATTACTTGTCAATCATAATTAAAATAAATACCTATTGATTTAATACTATATTATAAATATATTAAAATGAAAATATTAAAACAATATTTTTAATTAATTACACCATGATTCTCCTATAGAATTCTCTTGAATCTCAACCTCACCCTAATATTCTGTTTTATCTTTACTATTTTTTAATCCTTTACCCCCAAGGTCTTCTCTACTCTTCAAATTCATCATTGACTCTCCTACCAACACTTATCATCTGTAGACAACTTGTACCATGATATACCATCTTACTCTGTATATGCTTTGCTAAATAATAATCCATTACTAGAGAAAATAAATGAGGATTCAAAGCTGAACCCTGGTGCAACCTTCTCTTTTTTTTTCTGTACTCTGTCTTGTACAAAATATGGGCTCCATTGTTGACTTCCCAGGCATAAACCTAAATTAATTTTTGTAAACAAATGTCTCATTTTTTTATCTATTATCCTTTCTAAATCTTTATACTTTTACCATTGGTGGAAATCAGGTTGAATTATGGGGGGAGGGGGGCTAAGACTAAATACATAATAATTACCAACTAGAAAAAAATTTCACTGTGTTGATATTGACATTTCCCAACTTAATATTGATGACTAATTTAGTAATTTATAACATAAAACACTACATATATATATCACCATTGACAACAGACTTTTAATGATAATATCTAATACATCATAAACATATTGAAGTGAAAAATAAATAAATTATAGATTATAGATTAAAAAAATGTCATTTACTATTTAAAACTTATCAAAATTTAAAAAGTAATATAACAACATGGAGCTTTTTTAGTAGGTACATATATAACGTATATTTCAGCTACTTGTTTATTTTTCATTAAATTTTCACCTCCTAAATAGATATTGCCTCTGGAGACATTTTATTTTCTCCAGATAACATATAAAATACAGTTTTATTGATAAGTAATTTAGTCATTAGTCATGCTTATACTATTTATTTGTGTTATAGTTACCTACCTTTAATATAGGCTGAATAGGTCCTGAATTTAGGTTCCTCTAAAGTCTAATTCAATGTAATTTATCACATCGATAATAGGTATACATAATAGAATAGAATACAGAATTATTTGCAGATTCGTAGTCTGTGTGTTCTTCCACCCAAACAGATTTATTAACATTTTCATGTTTAATTGATAAATAGAAATAAAAATTAAGTACCTATGAATTTGTGAAAACCACATTTTTTTTTTTACTAAACAAGTATTCCTACGTGTTAGCAAAAGTATCCATATAAATACATTTAAATATAATGATTTTTCAAACTATTTTTAAGGGGGACTATGCCCCCCCCCCATTCTGCCAATGGTTTGACTTATTATAGATAACATATTTAAAATTTGTTAAAGGTTTTATTTTATTCATGTTTACACCTAATATAATGTTATAATTCAAACTTGTAAGTGTAAAGACTACTAGATATAATGTATTATATTAGCATATTATAATATATATTTTCAATTTTACTCAATTATTCTACTACTAAAAATATTTAAAGTACACCACTATTTTTACTAAAATACATGTAATATATATATATATAAATAATGATTTTTAGTAATCAAATAACATTACATGATTACAAAATGTCAATACAAATATTTTCAATTATAAATAACTATATAATCACCAAATTATAAGTGTTTATTATGAAACTTCAATTTTACATAGATTTTTATAAAATATAGTGATGCCGAAGTTAAATTTCCAACTGCCATACCTATTGTTTTTAATGAACAGATAAGTTAGTTTCTCAGAGAATCCACTACCAACCATTTATTAATTATTTATATTATGAAGATGGATTTTAGCTCCATTGAATTATTATGTGTTAAATAATATAATCACTTTTAAATTTTATTATTTATTATATATTATTAAAGAAAAAATGTATATATATCAATATTTTTAACCACATCCGCCACCAGAGCATGGACTTCTCCTTGGAGGTCTATAATTTGAACCACTGCCAGATCCCATTAATGGATTATAATCTAAAAAAACAAAAAAAGTATATTAATACAAAGCACATTATACTAATTATATTATTATGTTTACTATCTGAACAAAATTAAAAATCTATTAATCTAAAAATAGCCTTGTACCACTTTTTATTTTTGTGTAATTACGATATTTCTGTCTAACAAGCTTATAAGTTAGACAAAATTGTGCAACTTTGAGAAATTGAATTTAAAATCAGAAAACAGATTTGTATTTGTTGTGTCTTTTAGGGATCGATCGAGTCATTTTTCTTTGTTAACATTAAATACTGAAATATTATCATTGTTTATAATACATAGTTTATTAATGATTAAAAGACCTCATCGACAGTTTTTCAATGAAAAACTTGCATTAGTATTTTTCATTTTTATAAACTTATAAACATGTTAGAAATACAAAATAAAAAATTTTTAAATATCGGTTTTTTTTTTTAACAGCTCATAAAACGTGTAAAAATGAATATACCAAAAATTGGCTAGATAATGTTGTTAGCTAGCTAGAATTTATTTTTTTTTTATTTTGTATTTCTAACATGTTTATAAGTTTATAAAAATGTATTTTTTGGTATATGCATTTTTACATGTTTTATGAGCTGTTAAAATATCGGTTTTTTTTTAACAACTCATAAAACATGTAAAAATGAATACATCACAAATCGGCTACATCAGTCGCTAGATAATTTTTTTCTTTATATTTTATTATTGTTTTATCTTAATACAATATTCTAAAGTTGATAAATATGTAAAATGCGTAAACGGGGTTTTTAACAAATATCATGATTTCACAACAATTAAAAATGGTATTGACAAGATTATTCTTAAATTACTTAAAAATATATTTAAATATTATAGAAATGTTAAGATTTTAATTTTTCTTAAAATTTCATAAAAATTGACTATAAAACCTTTCAAAAATTGGGTGTGTAGCGCGCGCATCATCAAAATCAAAATCTCAATATCTAGTAAATAAATCGATGAATTCAAAAGTTTTTTTATCTCAGTATTGTGTTGTGCTATGTCCTCTTAAGAATACAAATTAACTATGAAAACTTTTTCTTAAGACGATGTAATACCCTACCCTCATTTGTTGTTTCTATTGCACTAATGAACAATATAATAAAATTATACTACGTAAAACGATAAATGTGGTCTGTACGTTTAAATTAGAGTATAAAACACCTATTACTAATTATGAAAGGGAGTATATTTTCTAGAAAATGGCATATAAAACAATATTTTACAAAATGGACATAATTTTTTTAGAAAATATTGTCTCTTTTAAAATTGGTAATATTTGTTTAGCTCGTGATTTTAACGTATATGCTACATTCATTATTTTGCTATATTGCCCCTTAGTTTTAGGCAGAAACGACAAATTCTTATTTAATATCCTCTTAAAACATTTTTACTTGGTCATTTATTGGTCTCGCACAGAAAAATATATTATTTAATTTTACATAATGAGTGCATTCATATTTTATAGTTGAAAATTTTAATATATAATATATATATATTATGTTGTTAAATTGTTGTTTTTAGTGCAATTAGTATTAGTAAAAAAACTATACTTTTATAAAATTATTGTAGAAGTACAATTAATATAATACCTCATTTCACATACAAAGAATAATTTAATTTGAACTTTAAAAATATGTTAAATCTATGTTTTTGCTGGAAATGATTAAAACAGAATTTTGATATTTTTGTCATAAAACTTTATTAAAAAATCATTTAAATTTTTTGGAAATTTATTATGTAGGTATTTTGTTCAGTGAGAAACTAGAAGTGCACAGAAACCAATACTCGTTTTACCCCAATACGACATTGCTTATCGGCTATGCGCCACCCATAACACAAGTGTTGGCCACACCGAACAGTAGTTATTTCAAAATAAATATTGGAACAGTTTATTAGAAGTTCCTACTCTTAATTTTGTCAGGCTAAGTCAAGTAGAAATAAAATATTTCACTTTATTTAATCACAATGATTGTACTTGCATATGTACACCATTCAGACAACACAATCGTAGCCCATGTGATACAAAAATTTAATGATGTTTTATTTTTCATCCAACAATACAAACTGGCACGTATTTCAAAAATTGTTTATCTAAAGCTTTTTAGAATACACTAACAATTTACTTAAGACATAATATTTATAATATTTTTTTTTAATATTACCTGGTTTTTTAAATTTTTTTGATTTTTCAGAACTTTTTATTGACTGTCCGGTAGTTTCATTATTTAATAATGCTCGTTTTTCTTCTAATATTCTATTCTCTTTCTAATAACAATTAACATTTTAATTTAAAATTAAATAATTAATAATTAATTAATTTTACTTCTTTTTGTTTTTCAAGAGCAATTTTTGCTTTTTTCTCATATTCTTCTTGAAACTTAATTCGTGCCTTTTGTAATTCCTCTTGTTTTTGTTTAAATAAATCAGGATCTATAATTGTATTAAAAAAATTAATTTCAAAAAAATAATAATTAATTTTAATCACAAATGTTTATTTTTTACTTTTTTTTATTTCAGCTTTATATGCATCTTCTGCTCGTCGTTCTGACCATTTCAAATAATGAGGCCATAATTTAGAAATTAAATATACAAGAAGGATAACTAGGGCGAAGAAGTACCAACCATTATTTTGAATAAATCCTATGAAATCCACAAGTAATATTTAAGTATAATTGCATGTAATAATTAATAATATTCTTATTTTCAATAAACTTTAATTAACAATTATGAATTACCGCATATAATCTTTAATAATGTATTTCAACAACCTTAAAATATTAATTGACAACTTACCTGTAATCGCGTCATAGTATGACGTTTCTTCTTCGTCGGCATAGATTACTTCCACATCCATCTCCGATTCTTCCATCTTTGTGTCTATACTATTTCACACATTCACGAATATAAACGTGTTAATATTTTAATTTTTTATACATAAATTTAAAACCTGAAAGTTTGCAACTTGTATAATCGCTATTGGTTGTGTCACTTTCATACTGTTGATAAACAAGATGCCATTATCATTATGTTATCTAGTAATCACTGTAAACAGTGTAACCAAATGGTGCATACAGGTATATAGCACAGAATAAAAGAACTTTTATACAGTTTGATTGAAACTCAAATTTTGAAATTTTAATGATTTTTCTTCTATTAGTTTATTTATAATGCTAATTTAAAATAAATAATTTTTGTTGCAAGTAATTTTAAATGAGATTATCGTTATACATTGGCTTCATAGTTTTTGTTATAAGTAATTATATTATACATTATTGTTTATTAAGATAATGTCGGCACGGGTTTTTAAGGGATTCTGTATAGGCAATTTTTAGAAATTTAAAAAAAAATTAAAATCTAACAATTGAAAGATGTTTATATTTGTATTTTAAAAATGAATAATAATCTGTCCATTACTATATAATTTTTTTATGAATTTAATACCATTTTATTGAAAATATTACTTTTCATTTCTCATTTATATAATATAGGTATATATATATATATATATACATATATTTTTTAATTTTTGTATTGGTACCACACATCACAAAAAAATGACATAGGCTCAATCGGTAGATAATTAATTAATATAAATAATGATTGTACTAAAATTTGTTTACGTCCATTCGTTGAGGAGCTAGATCTCGAAAAAGAAAGTCGCGAGACGCCATATAAGCTAGATAATATAAGGCGGCCCCGGCCTATGCCTTTACTAGGAATCACTGACGCGGTTTAAGATATTTATTTATATTTTTTGTTATACTCAACGAAAATTAAAAATCAATACAATTTTCACAAGTCGTGTGTTTTGCCAATTATTGGTGTAAGTTTTATCGTATAAAATAAATATGCATGAATAATAACTGTTAAATATTAAAAATACAGCATACCTACGTCACGAGATTTTAATGAGTTCTATATAAGACATTTTAGGAAAAATCTAACAATTTAAAAATAACCTCCGTGTCATTATCACTTTTTTCTGTTGTGTAATCATGATATTTATTAAAAAAAACATGTTTACTCAAAACAAACTAATAATTATTTAGGTTGGTTTAGTCGTTTTTGAGTACCTATACAGTCTAAAATCTATTACAACATTTGTAGATGACAATATTTCGGAGACAATATTCGAATTTAACTTTAAAATAAAATTTTAATGCTGGTTTGTTTGTTTTGTAGAACATATTTTTACCATTGTGATATAATTGGTAAATACTAAATGATAACAGATAGGTAATATATTTTCCTAAATTAATGTTTAGTAAATTTCTATCTTTCGAGTTTTCATAATGTTCATGTACAATCATTTTTGTATATAGCTACATATTATATACGTATAAATTATAATAACACCACATTTTTGTTACTGCTAATACAGGTGTAAGTATCTAGCTATAAAAAATATAGTACGTGATAAGTACACTATTATTATAAATAACATCTTACATTTCAGTTATAACAAATATCTAAAAATAATCAATTTACTCGTAGATAATAATTTATTTTTACAAGATAAAACTTACACCAACATTTAGCAAAACACACGTACTTATGAAAATTTTATTCATTTTTCATTTTCGTAGGATATAATAAAAAATATAAATAAATAACATAAACCGCGTTGATTATTCCAGTGTAAAAGTACAGCTCATAGGCCGCCACCGTGTTTGTTCTTTGACGTCACAACTCACAAGTGATTTTTAAAACGCTGTAACTCAAAAACTAATCAAACGTCAATTTTTTTTTTTTTGTACAAATGTGTAATAAAAAGAATATACGTATTATAATAATACGTAATAAAAAAATACACTTTTTGTGTTGTATCTGTATGGTCATTTAGTAGGTAGTTATTTTATTAAATATTTTTTCAATAACACTAAAATTAATACCAAATCTGCTTTTAATTTTGCATTTCAATTTTGGCTATCCTTTAGCGTTTACTGATGATATTACAACTTAACATACGGTCTACCAAAAAAAACTAACGAGTTTAGCATGTGGTTTACACTTTAAATTTTAAATTTTTATTGTAGGTATACATTTTTAGCCACGTTTACGATTCTGTAATTTATTGTATAATAAAAGTATAACATTTAAGTTATAGAATAATTAAAATATTGTACCTATAGTATATAGAAATTAGTATTATGTATAGTGGCCAGACTTTCCACATTAGATATATTATAGGAAACTGCAGTAGGTATTTCAAAAGTCATTCTCATTGTCTATTATTTGTAAATTTTTGGAATGATTTATCTTACCATAAATATAATATATAGGACATAGGTATTCTATATTTGTATGTTTCCGTGAAAAAAAAACTAATAAGTGAAGATAAATTGTATACATTTATATTAATAATTATAATTTTTAGTACCCAAAATATATTATATACCTAGTTTAAAAACCGTGCACACATATTACAATTAATATACTTTTATAATAAATTAATGATATTGACTTAATAAAAAAAGAAAATATAAAAATAAATTAACATATATTTTAACTTGAAAACGTAAAAATAAATTATAATAAACGAATACTTTAAATACAGTTACAATGAGTAATGACGGTTACCTACATATTATCAGATTAGAGTATAAGTACTTATGCGGTTTGCACAAGTTATCTTGTATAATATTTTAATAAAAATAATAATAAAACGAGTTTTCAGTCCTACGAAAAGAATACTTGTGTTATCCATGTTAATGTAAAACAATGAACACTTAAGGAAATTGAATCCTTGACGTGTTGTTCCGTCTTTCTACGGTCAGTGTGATTTTGTCTCCGGCAGAAGCAACCAGCGGTACTGTCAGACAACAATCGGAATCATCTGTCCTGGTGTTATTTACCTGAAAATCGGAACATCCGTGAATCAGTGGCATTATTTTGTAGAAGTGAAAGGTATCTATAAATGTCATACAATTTAATAAAATGTATTCCCTATTAGTAGGGACGGATCCAGAACCAGATTTTTTTGGGAGAGAAAAGGGACAAAGGCCTACATATTTTCACTATAGGTATGTAGGTATATTATTTAATAAATTAGGCTGAGTATTGTAAAAAAAAAAAATTGTTTGGGAGCAATGCCCCTTTTGGATCTGCCACTGATCATTAGTATATACCTAAATACTCCGTCTTGGATAGGAAAATAAAGGCCTTATCCATTTTTCTCTAAAAATCAGTTTCCATTTTCCTCCAAAAAAAAGTCTACTCTATTCTCATCCACTAATTATATACCCTTCTCAATTGTCTATTTTCCTCCAAATTTTTTGGAAACACACTATTGGGTTTATTTATATTATATTATAGTATATCATTATTATCATTAATCTAATGAAATAAAACTTGGAAGACATAATTATTAAATAAAATTATACCAATTAATTACTCTATTATTGTTTTATTTTTATTTTCCCAAATAATTCGTTATAAATCTAATATAGGTACTTACTTAAAAATTCAATATTGATAAATAATATACTAAACTTCTAAAATAATATTAAAACAAATTTTACGTAATTTTTTTTTAATTGACATTTTTATATATTTTGTTTTTGTGACAGCATCGATGTAAGAAAACTAATAAGTATATCTATTATTTTATCTTAATATAAAATAAATAAATACATTTTTTGGAGGAAAATAATATTTTATTCGTAAAGGAAAAATAATTTATTATTATTATTATTTTTTTTTTTTTGAGGAAAATGGAATCTGATTTTTGGAGGAAAATAGTCCTGCCCGAAATAAGTAATAGTAGATGGTATAAAAATGTAAAGTAAAATACTTGTATTATGCGGTCGTAACGTTTCAACATGCCGCTCAGGTCAGCAGGACCGCCTTTTCGAATATTGTTGACGAACACACCTCTCTCGTACAGACCGTCCGATATACTGAAACCGAAATCTTCATACACCGCGTCTTTAAAAAGAGTAACCTATAGAAAAAGACAACATCATAAGCATTATTATTAATTATATTGTTATTATAGTCAGAGCAGTGAAATAAATGCAAATAGACGAAAACAAAATTAATTTGTGATCTTATAATATCTTATCTAATCTTCTATTATTTGATTTATATATTTTGTAATTTGATAATATCAATAATATATATTATTATATTATATTTTGATATTATAATATAGAATATTATTTAATAAACATAATTTAAAAATCATAGAAACTTGTAGTGTCGAAAAATGCATTAGGTACCTATTTTATAAACTTGAAATTTAAAATCTCTCATATCTCTGTGGTGTCATTTGGTGAAAGGCCACTCATAAAATTGTCCTAATCTATTATTCAGCTCAACCTAAAGTCGACAAATTTAAATAAATCGGTAAATTTTTGCAACGCACACACCGGATTAAATATAGGATATAGCGTTAATCAAAAATATGTTTCTAGGTAAAACTAAATTTTGCTGCTCCTAAAATAAAAACGTCATGAACTTTTTCTAAATTTGCTCATATACCTACAAATTACTGACTAAATAATCAAAAAAAGTCATCAATTTTTAATTACATTAAAATAAGATTAAATTAATAAAGATCGCACTATCGTTTTTATAAAAATGCCATCCTTACGAAGTGTCGCTCTAGAAGTATAAATTTACTGCCACTTATTAGTAGTTATAAAGTAATGAAGTATATAATGTAAAAATATTACATTTAAGGATAGAGTATAATATTATATTATACGCATATTTATAAGTAGGTACTTTTCAAAGTTAATCCTCTCCCCTTACTTTATGAAATAGAGGTATCGACTTTTTATATTTAAATGGAAACCACTTTGAACCCGCCGTTTTTAATAATAAATTAATGAAATGACATATATGATATGTTAATATCAGAATTCCTCCAAGGATTGGTATTTTTTTTTTTTTTTTTGTTCTATTTACTATTTAATATTATGTATACAATATATTACCCAATAAAAGTGAAATATCCAAATTTAACCAGCTAATATAGATATAGATACACCTATAATATAACAAATTCGAAAACCCTACTCTCTAAGCGTGCTAAATTTCCTGGTTCTAAACCTATTTTAAACAATAAACTGTATAAATATTTAAAAACAAACGAATAATAATATCTATTTGCCTATAGTAATATATAATTAACAATATTCCTCGTTTCTATGTAATACAAATATTATAAAACTAATAATATCTATTGCCTTGGTAACCAAATCAACAAACTCATAAGTCATAACTATGTATTATATTAGTAAACACGGATAGACGGGCGGACATACAAAATTTCTAAACGTTAAAAAATTCAAAATATGGAAAAAAATAATCACAATTTTGAAAAATCGACGATAGAAATAAAATTAGGTGTCCGGTAAACTACGTATATAATAGTTCCAAAACTGAAATTCATATTAAGTTTTTCGTTTTACTATTATTGTAGACTGTAGTTAGTTTTGAAAAACGATAATTTGTTAGACGAAATAAAATGGAATTCGTTAAAAATATACAATCTAATCTCATTGGAAATGTGTGATAATACTTCATCACGACATGCAAAAGTCGTGTTCATATTACTTTGGGTTAAATAATAATAATATTTTATTGGCCACCTGTAGATACATTTAAGTACAATTAAATGACACAGTAACAAATATAATGGCCCAACTCACCACTGAGGATAACCTTTTATTGGTGAAATTGGAGTACTAATAATAATAATAATAAATAAATAATTAAGATAATATAAACATTAAAAAAATAAAATAGAATAAAATAAATAAATAAATAAAAATAAAATATAAAAAATAAAAATATGAATATAAAAAATGAATAGGTTATTATTATAATGTAAGTTAATATCAATTAGATTCAACATCATGTACACAGTGCTCTTAAATGTTTGGGGCATGGTTTAACCATATTTTCATACACTTTTTATAATGTTTATATGATTTACAATTTAAGATATACGAAGGGGCTTTATTTAATAGCTTAAAACCTACCTGGGAAAAACATAGGCTTGATTTTATCGTTCGGATAGTGGGATCTATATTATTTTCCTGCCGTGTATTGTAGTGAGCTGGTTTAAAATTAATTAAATTCAATTTATATGTGAAATAAAGGGCATTTCTTTTAAATAATTTTTGTACAGAGTAAACATTAAATTCTTCGAATAATTGTATAGAAGGATATGTTTTGGGTTTGTTTAATATTATTTTTATTATGCTTTTTTGGGCTTTCAGTAACTTATTACTTGCAACAATACCTAATCCACCCCATGCAGTTATACCATATTGAAGAATAGACTGGGTCATAGCAAAATAGATTATGCGTAATGTTTATATATTTCGTAATTTTCTTGAATTAATATATAGGTAGTGTAATTTTCGTAATTTCATGATTATAGTATATATGTGTGAGTTCAATTTTAAGTGCTGATCAATAGTTATTCCTAGATATTTTGTATATTCTGTTTTATGAATAATATTGCATACACAATTATTTATTTTACAATTTAAATCGTGAATTTTTATTTCATTAAAGTTCGGTTGGGTTCTTTTGTCTTGTGTAAAAGCTATGAAGTTTGATTTAGTATAATTTATTCTTAGATTATGTTTTAAAAACCATGAATTTATTAGACGCATATCTGATACGGGGTTGTGATGTACTTCTTCCCAGTTGGTTCCAGTTATAAGTATGGCCGTATCATCTGCATAAGAAAAGCGTTTGCCATATATATTTAAATTCCCTAATGAAGCTACATATATTAAATATAGAATGGGTGATAAAACTGTTCCTTGGGGAACTCCAGTGGTAATGATAATTTCATCACTTAGAGTGTTTGATATTCTCACTTATTGTTTTCTATTGGTTAAGATAAATAGTGAAAGATATCACACTCATTATCAATATAACCACGAAGTCGGCGGTAAAATCGGGACAATGGGACGCAATGCTGAAAAACGGTACATTTGGTTTATACATAGTGTAGTGTCCTCTTGGCTGCGGACCCTCCAAAATTGATCCTTTAAAAACTATAAAATATCGATTTTCACGTTATTTAAAATTTGTAGATATACTATAGATTGATTAGTCAAGTACCTGTATATATATTATTAAATTGTGCCCTCCCCATTAGATTTTTCTAAATACATCTTTGAGCCGGCATATTATTATATATTATGCAAGTTTAATAATACGTAAATATTATACGTATAGGAATGACGTATATATTGTACTGTACCTATATCTTCTTTTTCTCTCCCAACTATTTGGGGTCGGCCACCCTAGTCGTACATTTCCACTTAACTCTATTTCTCGCATCTTTTTCATTTACCCCCATCTTCATATCATTCGCCATCACATCCCCCCACCTCCTTTCGGTCTTCCTTTCCCCCTCTTTTCATCAACATACATTTCCTTTACTAATCTTACTGCCTCAGTCTCTTCCCTCCTTAATACATGCCCGAGCCCTCTTAATCTATTCTCCTTCATTTTGCCAACTATCGAAGCTGCTCCTATACTATACTTCTTGTATACTCATTCCTTATTTTATCATCTCTAGTTTACACCACTCATCCACCTTAACATTCTCATCTCTGCTACACTCATTCTCTGTTTTATCTTCCTATCTACTGCCCATCATTCTGTTCCACATATCATTGCAGGTCTTACTACTTCCTTATGAAATTTACCTTTTAACCTAATAGGGATTCTTTTGTCACACAAAACACCTGACGCTTTTCTTCACTTAATCCTGTGTTTCATATCCTCTTCGAAACCCCCATCTTTCTGTACAACAGACCCTAAATACTTGAACCTCTCCCACTATATATCCCCACTCAACTTTATTTCTAGTCTTTCCCTATTCTCCCTTTCACCGTATATTGTGCTATATATATATATATATACACGAGTATTATTTTATTATTATGCATTTTACAAGTCGTCGCCGTCGTACTTGGAACAAGTCGAAGTCTAGGAGTCCGTCTCGGTCTTGGCTCTCGGCTATCTTGAATATGCTGTCGATGTCGTAGTCGGCGTGCTCGCGTATGTAGTACGGCCTGAGTGTGCCGCCGAAATAGTCGCTGTCAAACTCCGGCACCTTCCGCTGGGCGCTCTTGGACCGGTGCCGCAACACAATCCGCTCGGGCGTCGGCTCGTGCAGGTTGGGCGCCGACCGGGTGGTGTCCGACTCGATGGCCGAATCGTCGGCGGCGGTGGACAGCAGTCCGACGCTGGTGTAGAAGGACCGTTGCTGCGGCCGGGATACCGTGATCACCACCCGGTCGTCCGTGTTCTGCAACTGTGCGATGGCCGTGGACAGAGGCGCTTCGGATAGATCGGCCCCGTTGATGGCCAGCAACCGATCTCCCACGTGTATGGCGCCAGTCCGGTCGGCCAGTCCACCTATAATATAATATAAACATTGAATGTTTAATTTTAATTTTTTGGGGCGCCTATAAGCGACTCTAACAAACATTTTCTTTGTTAACCGACAAACGCGTGGTGCTTGGCATCTATTATTATTGCTGCCCATCATCTTTTATAAAATTGATTCGTCTATGCAAGGGTCCCACACTCCCCCAGGCTCCTGCCTTGCACCTAATTTATTTTCACTTCTAAGTGTTTTAACACTGAAGATGAGAACATTGTTTTCGAAATACGTATTTGTTAAATAAAAACAAATTCTTTTTGTAGAAACTGGGTATTTATTTATATTTATATATTAAAATATTTTTAAATTTATGTATTTCCATTTTTCTTAAAATTTCATGAAGTTTTCCTGTACAGAACCCCTTAAAAAGCGACTTGTGGCATATTTTTGAGGATACTACACATCCATTTTAGAGATAAAATACGTTCACGCTCTATAACTACAACTTCTCATCTCTTGGTTATTGAAGAGTTAACATATATACAAAATGTATGTTTTGACTTAATTCTTAATTTAAAATTTTAATTATAAAATATAATATCCTTTTATGGTTTTGTAATTTGTTGTTATAAAAAGTGTATGTAGCATAAAATATATACCTATGTTTTCTATACTCAAAAGGCTTAAGTCAAACAATTTAACATTTAGACCAAATATTTTTTGTTTGATCACTTAGATTAATTGTATACTTATTAACTTATGGCATTTTTACCAAACAAATTATACATAATATTGGCTTAAGGTATTTTCATTGTTGGTATAACTTAAGCAAAATAAACTACAACATAAAATTTTAAAAAAATTGCAAAAATCGACCAAAACCTTTTCTCTTTGGATCAAAGATATTTAAACTCACGTACGGTACGAGGAAAGGTTTTTCTTGTTCCTAGAGGGTATATTGTTCCTTTTGAGTTTTGGAGATATATTTTGATCCTTAGTAAAAATAATAGTAGATATAATAGAGATGCTCTTTCAAAAAATCAATCAAGAAACAAAATGCCTGAAAAAAGGATGCCATGAAAATCCCACTAGGATATATTATATTGAGCGATATGTTCTTCTGATATTTTGGATTCATTGATCCTTTATGATTTTTTCAGACAATAATCAAAATGTTTTAGGAAATGTTTAATATTTCTTATTTGGCTATTTTATTCATATTTTATATATGTTGTTTCTTATTAATTTTATTGGTAAAGGAAAAAATAATGTAAAAATATATGTATATCCTATAGTGCCTAGTGGAATATTTATAGTATTCCCTTATGAGGCATTTTGTTTCTTGATTGATTTTAAATATATCATCTTGGGCACTTTTAAATACGTCACTGGATATAATATTTGAAAAAATATTTTAAATGTTTCTATAAAAAATACCAACTCGAAACAATATTTTTAATACCTTTCAAAATATTTTGTAGGTATTTGAAACCTTATGTTTTTTTTTAAATACCTAATTTGATATGAAAATCTATTATTATTAATACTTTTAAAAAGTTATTCAGATACAGATGGTGGAAGTTGGTACATCCCCTTCAGTTATCGATCAGGATAGTATATTATTATTATTTAAAATTTGAAAGGAAAGATAAATCATTGATTCAAAAGACGATTCTGAGCACGAATTTTGGTATGATATTATTAAAAAAAGAAAATCACGACAATTTTCTTTGTAATTACTAATTTCCCTTATATTTATAAAATATTTTTGTAATTAAAGGTAGTTTTCCTTTAAACTTAAGAAAACTAGTGGGAAAATTGAAAAATAACTTCTCTTAAGTACCAATATTTTTACTATCAAAAAAGCCCTTTTCTCCAAAACTACTCGATTCCTATCCTAAAAAATGTATATAGACATAAAAAAACACATCTATAAATCAAAACATGTCTCACTTCGCTTAGAATCTAAAAAAATATATGTATGTATTTGTATTTAAATACTTACATATATCAATAATATTTCTATTTAAAATTTAAGTGTAAAATTTTTTTGTAAATTATTTCACTTATTTGGCAACCTTCCACCCACTATTGTACTCTTTTTAGTTTAATTTTGAGTTAAGTATGCATAAATAATTTTAAAACATTATATTCTAATTAATTTCAAGTAGGTATAATTATTTTAAAATTCCATCAGTAACAAATTTAAAACAGTATATAATATACTTAAACGATTTACGTCTATTGCATTTTTTTTTTTATTGTAATGCGTTATTATATACTGAATAGTATAACATTGAATAAATAATAGATTGTGAATTGTGATTATATTCTATATTATTATCATATACACCTAATACATTTTTTTTAAAAGTACATTATATAGTAGCTATGTATAATATTATTGATAGAAAAAAAATATAAACATTCTCTGATTGTAATTTATATATTTTTGTTATTATTATGATATTTGCGTGCAGTACCTACCTAGTACCTTTGTAATCGTAGAAATTAATGAAACAATCCAGTGGTCGATATTATGTATATTTTTATTTTATTTATAGGTACACAGATTATTATCTATAGAAACATGTATATTGCCATTTTTCATGTAACGGGTGATACTATTTTTTTTTTTTAAAAATTAACAATAATGGACAAAATAATGACTTATCGCCTTAATTCTAGTAACTATAAAAAAAAATATATTATAAAATTATCCATCTATATAGTCCAAATTTTAATTTTCCAGATAGAGAAATACGGTATTTGTGAACTCATTTTTATTCGTGGTGTACCTACCTACTTACTTACGTACCTATGTATAACTTTTTTTTATAAATTATACACATACACATATATACACATACCTACCCAGTTTTACGTGATTCTGTATAGACAATTTTAAGAAAAATGAATATCTGACAATATTGCAAAATGGTATAATACATTTATAAAGTATAGTTTATAAGCAATAAGTATTCCGTATTATAATCTGTACTAGGTACTACTTGATACTATTTAATTACGATATTATTTCGAAAAAACATGTATACGTAAAACAAACAAAAAGTAATTTTAAAATGGTTTTAAGCCTATTATATTGCACCATTTGCATACAGAAACATTTCAGAGACAATCTCATTGCAAGGTTTTACGATTTCCTAAATATTTAGCTCATTACAACGAAGGTGCAAAAACTTATAGTATTTAACATTTTTTAAAATTACAGTAATATTTGTGAAATAATGTGAGAAAATTACGAACATTTCATTAAATAATTTATTATGTTATTTTTTTTAGCTATGTTTATATTTTTTATATTTTTAATAAACTGGTTAATTATTTTATTATAATAAAATGTTATAACTTATATAATTATAATTTTTAAATATACTATTTTTTGGGTTAAAAAAATGTGACCATCTGACTGTTTATAAAAAGGAAGCATCAAGTATAAAATATTGAGGGTCACTGCTATAGAGGTATTGTCTCTGAATAATGCATTTTCGTTATGTTTTTCGTGAATATAGTTTTACCATATAAATCATTATGACGTTACATCGTTCTATTTTCTCAAGATGACGCTACATACTCAATTTTTAAGGGGTTTTGTATAGTCAATTTTTATGAAATTTTAAGAAAACTGAAAATTTAACAATTCAAAAATATTTAAATATATTTTTAAGTAATTTAAAAATAGTCTTGTGTTAATACCATTTTTAATTGTGTGAAATCACGATATTTGTTAAAAATCATGTTTATGAATTTTTCATTTTTATCACCTTGAGAATATTGTATTAAGATGAAATAAAAAATACATTATTAAAAACAAAATTTTGTAGCAACTGATGTAGCCGATATGTGATATATGAATTCATTTGTACACGTTTTATGAGCTATTAAAAAAAGTATAAAAATCTTTATTTTAACAGCTCATAAAACGTATAAAAATGCATATATCAAAAATCGGTTACATCAGTCGGTAGATAATATTGTTAGCTGATTTTTTTTTTTTCATTTCGTATTTCTAACATGTTTGTTAGTTGATAAAAATTAAAAATTCTAACGCAAGTTTTTTATTGAATAATTGTGTGTGGTGTTCTCTTAATACATATATAATATATATATATTTTTTTTTTTCATTAAAAATAGATGATATATTTATTGGTAAATGTTATGTAAAACATCGTTTAATTATGAAATATTCTATAAAATTAATTTCATATTATAATAAATGTATAACGATGCGTACCAACATATAACAAATAAAATAGTGTAATTTCAAATATACCTGGTGATAGTTCTTGTATAGAAATTGGTAACCTAGAATCTTCCGATCCGGTAATGGTGATGCCCAAAGGTTCTCCTTTTTTGTATAATTCCACCGTGTATTGGACCAGATCGTCTTCATTTTCATAATCGTCTAATAAATAAAAGTAAAATTTAATTTTAATTCATACATTCTGTCGACCCGATGCATTGTTTTTTATTTATCATTATATGAGGAGTAAATAGTTTATTTTGAGGCGGGACTAGCCCTTTATTCCACATAAATATTCATATTCGCCCACCCCTTAAATGAGCTTCAGATCCATCCCTGTCCTGGATATCTAATGTTTGTTCCAAGGAATCCTGTTTGGAGACCACCGGGGGATCTAATAGAAACCAATTAAAATTATAAAAATGTTTAAAAAAAAGTCAGCTCCACGAGACGTTGAAATCTTACCCCCATGATGGGAGGTGATCGAAAATCCGCAACAAATTTCCATCTGGAAACCGTGGATCGAACCTGCTGATCTCTTGACTATATAACTGTAAAAACTTCGCTATCTTATGGGTTGATAAGTATTTTTATTGACTTCAATATTTAAAATATACCAATACTATCAGTACACATTATTATTATTATTTTGCACTCGCGTATGATAAATTCTATATTTTTTACTGTAATTTTCACGTATAATTAAAAAATCACGAGTTAGTATCCCACTTTCAAAATTGTATTAAAATATAAATTTTACTTCTTTTGTACGAATAAAAAATTATAAAAATATTGATGACATAACCCCCCCCCCTCACTACACACATAAAAACAAATTTATAAAAATTGTTTTATCTAGCTACGGTCTTGTGAAAATGTATCAAATGTATGTGTCCTATTAAAAAGTGTTGGCTATCCCACCGGATAGTTCCTGATAGGTATCAGTTAAATACAAAACGGGATGTCCTGGTAGGGTATGTGCTAGTTGTTAGGGTACTTACAACGTACAATGGTATTATGAGTATTTGGGGATTCTTTTTTCTATCTAGTCTAGACTTTCTGTTGTGAATCCTACATGAGATTAGTAATAGCAGAGGATGGACACTAAGTTGAAATCTGTAAATCAGTCACCATGTTTTCGGATGCGATTTTATCATTATTTATACCACAGAATATTCAGTAGTTTATACCATAATAGACACGTACTATTACAGAATATTCTGTGATATCAGTACGTCGGATTATATCTGTGGTATAAACACAGTATAAAGAATGATAAAATCGCATCCGAAAACATGGCGATTGATTTTCACGCCATCCTATGCTGCCCGTGTAAATTCTTATCAGTGTCCATTCTTATTCTTTTATTCTATGGTAATAGGATTGTCTCAGATTCCCTCTTTTGAAAATATACTCCTTAGTGGGAATCCTGAACGGAATACTAATAGGATTCTTTCTTCCGACTGTAGAGTCCTTGGTGAGGATCCTGAGTGAGATACTAATAAGCAGGGCTAGGATTTATATGCAATAAAAAATTGAAAAATATGCATTTTATTTACCAAAATATGCATTTTAATTTTTATCAAAACGACCGTTAACATCTGTGGTCTCATCTAGTCATACCCACATCGGTCCGTCAAACCAATTTTTCCAATTTCTAAACGAATACGTGAAATACTGTTTTCATAAATGGTAGACACGTAGTTTTTACGTGTTGTTCACTGATTGGGAACACATTTTAAGGTATATTTCTCTAAAAAACTTTTGAACGACGGATGGTTTAATTTCCATAAGGTATATCAGATTCAACCATAGCTCGGCATAAATCAAAAGCAACCATGTTTATGTATTTTGATTTTTAAATATATTTTTAATTAATGTTTGTTTCAATTTCTCCACTAAATTATTATGTTTTTTGTGTTTATTTTTATTTAAATGCTGAAGTACTTGAAATCGTTACGTAACAGGTACCGGCTGATCACAAACTATACAATAAATTACTTTACCGTTGGTTTTAAAAACATCACTTGAAAATTCTACAACAAATTGACGTAATTTAGCACTTTCATTTTTGACTTTCGGCATTTTAAAAATAAAAATCTCAATAATTTTACGAAAATAACATTAAAAAACAGTTTAATAAATGGTGATGCACGGACAGCTGAACGGTTTGTACTACATAAAAAAGATTAAGGATTGTGCGTAATACACTAATACCGGACAAATTATATCTTATCTTGGATTTTATATTGATACCTACATACTTTTATTAATTGTGTTTATCTTTCTCCGTCAAACTATTCAATCTTTTATCGCATATTGTACCATAGGATTGTATATTTTATAAAAATAATATATATGTTTGAATAAAAAACCAAGTTATAAACTTTGATCAGTTTAATTATTACGAAAATAAAAATAAATAAAAATATGCATTAAGCTCAATATATGCAAAAACATGTAAAATAAAAATAGTACCATTTTCATCAGGATAATATAAATTGTAGATATTACCTACTAAAACTCCATGTGGACGTAGCAAAAAAAACATGCTGTTGCATACAAATCCTAGCCCTGCTAATAAGATTAAGGTGGCCATACATGTTCCGGTATGCCGGAGAGGCCTGCCTGCGCAGTCAGCCTGCACAGTTTTTCGGGAGTGTGTATGTGGTAAGTATGCGCAGTTTTCGGAGACCGTACAGGCGGCTGGATGATAATCGAAAAACAATTCTTTCGGCCTACACAGACTGGACTGAACAGGCAAACCGGAGCGTGGGTAGTATTGCCTGTGCAGTTTGCTAGTTAGTGTCGTATGTCGTGCTATGTTCATGCTATCACGTCGTCATCAATTAACTACTTTTATTTGTTTTTCGTACATTTATTTATTATTATTAGTTAAAAATAACGTTCGAATCTAGAATATGGGTCTATAATATGGAACCCATCTCAGCTTGGTCATATAAGCCGTTTAAATAACGAATAATCCTACTTCTTAAGATATTTATCTTATAAGTTTATGATGAATTGTCCTATAAAAGAACTTTCTTTACGTAAATTTAATGATGTGTCAACTATTCTTAAAATTTTAAATGCTAATATTATTTGACCTAAAATCCTAGAAGAAATAGGTTGGCTGGTTCCAACTTTTTACTCCAGATCTAAGATTACCTTTTATGAGTCATTCCACACACAATCTTATAGTTTTAATCAACCTAAAAGTCGTACCTATTTTTCGAGCTTGTAATAACCTTGATGATTTTGACTTCAATTTTAATAATGAATCTAAACTTCGGAATTTATGTTTAAATTTTGAATAATAAATTGTTCACATACATTTCATTTTAAATATATATATTTAAATGTATTGTTAATTTCATTATATTAATAGTTTTACATTATTTTAATATTTTTATACTTTATCTATTAGCTATTATATTATTTTATTAATTGTTGTATTATTTATTCTTAAGTTAAATTTATATTATAAGCTACGCTATGAACACTCTTTTGTCATTTTGGGCGCCAATAAACAACATAAACATAAACATAATTATAATTTATTTAATATGACTTCCGGAATCGTAAACTATTGGAGGAATTCATCGATTTATACCAATCATATCCTTGCTTATTGCAAGTAAAGGCCAAGGACTATCATAATCGTCCTTTACGGGAAGTTGCTTATAAAGTTTTAATAGAACATTTAAAAGAATTGGAACCAGAAGCAAATAAAGATGCAGTATTAAAAAAAATTAACAATTTAAGAAGCAGCGTTTGAAAAGAAAAGAAAAAGTATGAAAATTCGCTCAAGTCAGGTGCTTCCGCTTCGTCTTTAACTAATTCCATTTTAGTAACTGAGTACAAGGACCTGTGCGTTTTACCGGACCATGTGTGAACTACTACGAAACTCCCGTAAAACTGTGCAGGTCGAACTGCGCAGGTAAGCCTTTCTGGCAAACCGGAACGTGTAACCTTTATACAAGGATTCTTTCTTAGTCTGCGAATTCCCAGTGCTATTAGGGTTAGGTATATATATTATCCTAGTATAATGACTGTAATAATATAGATATTATTGTATTACCTGTTGCAGCATTTAATGTTCGCACACGTAATGTAACAACGTCTCCGGCATCCTGTAGAATTTCGCTTGCTTCTTGTCTGGAACAATCACTCAGTGATTTATTATTTACAGCTAACAATGTGTCGCCAATTTTCAAAGTACCCGAACGATGAGCTATAGAACCGGGTACGATTTCCGAAATACACACTTGTCCATTGCCATCGTCTATGTTATAATAAATTACCATTCAAAATTAAATAAGAAAATGATGTTTAAAATTTAAAATTATTAAACTATTTTGAACAAATATATATATATATATTATAAATAACAAATATACCCGGTGACGAAACAATTTTACATTATGTGACGCACAGTTTTTTTTTATCGTTATGTATATCTACTAAGCCCACTCAGAATCAAGGATGAACACTGAGGAAGTAGGGACTATACTATAGAGTAAAGACATGGGGTGTCATAATACCCTCCCTCCACAACAGTGGCGTATTCAAGATTTTCTTGAGGGGGGGGATATTGAAAACTTTTTGGAGGCACCAACATTTTTTCACAACTAAATATTTTGCATTACATAAATGTTATATATTTATATATATATATGTACATACTCGTCACTTGAAAATAAAAGATATAAACGAAATTAGCATTTGAATAATTCATATTAATGAAAATATTACGTTAAAACAGTGTATATTTCATTTAAAATAAAATTTGGAAGATATTTTATAGTTTTTTTCTGCAGAACCACATATTTAAATTTGAGACTTTATTTTAGCAAACTAAAGAAAAAATGAGAAATTACATTTATGTCAAACACGGTAATCTCTTTATTGAAATGACTAAAGGGAAAATGGTAGATATAACATTAAGATAATTTCGTAACTGGGAAACTGATCTGATGTTAAAACTTAAAATTGAAAAAGCTGGTCAGTAAGGACAAGGGCCCTTCAACCGGTGGTGGTTCATTAATGTATAGAATTTGAGAGATATTATAAACTCTTTCTTTTAATAAAACAGAGCAGTAATAATAGTTTAAATACATACTTTGTAAAAACGTCTAGTAAAAGTTTCTAGAACTATTATTTTCGTAGTTACTTGAAAATAACCAGTTTTTTTATTTTCTTGTAGGTATGTCTTGTACCTACTTTTTCCTTGCATATTTATTTAAAAAGTAAAAGATAATCCTGTCTGATAAAATTTCCCGATTACACACTGGGAAATAGACAATACATGAAACGATTTAATCAAGTCTTCTGGTCGGAAAGTTGTTCACGAAAAATCAAGATCCTGCTTTACTCAGAATTTAAAATTATAATTTTACAAGGTGAAGAATGAATTTAAATGTTCATACCAAATGTATGAAACGTAAGGCATTGTTAATTACATTGTTATCTTATTTATAAGATATCGTATGGATAGTCAATAATAATAACTTATCTTATTTTTCACTATAAAGTTTTGTGTTTATATCAATGAAAAAATCATATTTAAAAATGTTTTTAATTTTGCATTAAAATAGATTTTTTTCTGTACTTTTTAATGGTGTATTCTTGGACATACACTTAATAAAGTAATGAAGTATAACCTATGCTATTCTATATATTGGATATTTTGGTATTTTAATTATAATATTTATTAAATTTTTTTGGATATCACTTAAAAAATTTCAAGGGGAGATCACCCCCCCCTCCCGCAAATACGCCACTGCTCCACAATAATCTTGACAATCGGCCATTTAACACGTATAGTCGATTTTTAAGTTATTCAGTTGGCCTAGATATTAGGGGATTAGGCGAATGACTTTTTTTTTGTTTATTTGCCGTTTTTCAAAATAACTTCTCAATGTTCAGTTGGTCCAGCTTTTTAAGAAAAAAAGAAATAATCAAGTTTTTAAATTTTTGATAAAAACCTCTTTGAAACTTTTCGACTCAAAATCATATATTTTTTATATATATTTAATATATTTATGGTATACGAGTAGATACTTTATATAATATATAATATTATTTTTATTTTTAAATCATTACCATCCACCCACTAAAAATAAATATGCACGTCTGTATATTTTACCTTATTCATACCGCCACTACAAATACTGATGTCAATAGTACCTGTTATTGTGATTCCTAGACTTCTGTATTCGGTTTTCACCAATTTCACGGTAAATTCACCCGATGTGGGCACTACAAAATCCGTTATATCGAACTCCACCTTGATGCAGGCGTTTTTCACTTCGGGCCCTAAAAGTTCGTGAAGAGGTTGCTGGAATAGTGGCACAAAACTGGTGCTTTTGCACCCGTTCACAGACAGTATACGATCGCCCATTTGCACACAACCAGTTCTATATATATATATTTATTAAAAAAAATATTAAACATAAAGCTATAAATATAGTACAATATAAATATTATATCTATAGCAGGGAAATCTCAAAAAATGTTAATAGCGTAATAATTACCTGTCGGTGGGTCCTCCGGGTTCAATAAAACAAACGACAAGTGCCATGTTATTTGATCGAATGTCCATTCCGAACCGACCATTTTCGTCGGCTACCAAAGTCAATATGTTGTAGTCTACTCGTACCACATTGTCTATACATTAAACAAACATTAGTGAAAAATATATCCGCCGAAAGAGTTAATAATTATTATACATATATATGTTGTATTTATGTATAATGTATATATAGATCTTACGCGTTTCCGCCGGTTCCCAAACAACCGGTTCGACGGGATCTTCGTACACAGAATATAAATGCTGACGTGAATCGTACGACGAACAATCTATAAATATTATATAGGGAGCGTTCAAGTATTACGTAAGCGTCTAGGGAGGAGGGGGGTCTGTCGTATGCTGACATTTGCTGACAAGGGGGGATGGGGGGGCTTAGAACCAAGCAGACGTAAACAGTAATAAAAAAAAATAATACAAATTTGTAAAAAAATAATTCAAAATATTATGTAAAAAAAATTCAAAATATGTAACAAAATTTTTCATTTATTTTTAACTAATTCGCATAAAATTCGAAAAAAATATTAATTATGTACCTATATATAGATAGGTACTCCACATTGAATGCGATGCTTAACTATAGCGTGGTCCCGTGGTGGAACCAGATATTGGCACGTGAAATCCATTAAGATAAACTATAATCATCGTTGTCGATGACGCGTGTAAGAATAATATTGTTATCGGCATCGTTATCGGACGCATTGCCACATTTTTTTTTTTATTAAATAGAGGGGAGTGGTCTGACATTTGCTGACAAGGGGGAGGGGGAGGGTCTAAAAAGACAAAAATGTGCTGATGTAATACTTGAACGCTCCCGTATATATTTTAATGATATTTAAATACTTTGATTATATTAATTTTTTTAAACCGCGTCTTAGAACAATTATACATAATATTATTTAAAATACTCTTGCTCCCCGGCTCCTGAAATTCGCACTTACATTCGGCGTGTATGAAGTCTGTGGTGAACGCTGGAATTATTTCTAATCTGAGGGTGGGCTGAGCGCCTCCACACGTTCGTAGAAGTTTGTACACGTCGCTGGCTGCAGTCCTCAAGCCGGCCACTCTTGTTTCGTTGACAGCCACTATCTGGTCACCAGGAAATATAGCACCACAACTGGTAAAAAATTCAATTTATACAAACGAATCAAAAAAAATTATATATAACTATCTCCATTTATGTTGTCTTTTCTATATACATTAATAATAGCATTGATTGTATATTACATACAGTAATATATTATAATCAATGATAATAGTTATTAAATACACTACCTATATGGCTATATATATATTTACGGGATATTAGACGCTTTAATACGCTTATACCACATTCGGTTGAATTATGGAGAGAGATTACTTATTTTGTATCTATAACGACCATTTTCCAATGTAAATAGTGACCCACAGTTACAGTATACCTACATTTATACCTATACACAGTACCAGTGGCGCACAGAGGTTTTTCAAGAACACATGCAGCTAATTATATTTATATCCACCCACCTACTTTTACTAAAGCAATGCATATTTTTTTTAAAAAATCATTCTGTTTTATGCTTCTCCTAGTAATGGTAGTTTTATAGAGAGGGAGGGTCCATGATATCAAAAGTTTATGTGTGTAAAGTTAGTTTCTGATCCAAACGTAATTTTTTGTGACCTAATTTTTTTAATTTGTAACATCATCGTTTCAAACTTAAAACAAATTTATCTATGAGGGAGTGGACAATTTCGCATCTGCTCACATTATCCACGTTGTTTCAAACAAATTGTATTATATTTCTATTGATTTGTAACAATTTATAACCAAAATTTTATAATTTGTAATCTCATAACACATTTTGTATTAAATTAGGTATATCCCGATACCTACTCAAAATAACTCGAAAATTTATTTATTTAAAATAATGAGGTCACGATAAATTTGAAAGTGTTTGCGTTTGGTCAGGGGGTATTATTAACTCTACACACTTTGAATGTTCAAATTAAATTTTTATATTTTATTTTAAAAATATGGTAAAATAAATAAATAAATAACTATAAGAAATATATCTGATTAAATATAGTATACCTAATAGGTATAAGTAGGTAAATATGGGTTTGAATGAAATGTTAAAATATTAAGTAATATACCTATTATTTAGTTTAATATTATCTTATAATATTATTATAACTTTGTCTTCAGTTCCAATTATTATGACGTAGCTGCCATTTATTTCTTTCTTATCTATGCAATCATGTTAATATCCATAATATAAAAATGATCAAACTGTATATATATATACTTATATTATACTATAAATTAGATTCCTTAAAATATTTAGTAAACCTAGAAACTACCCTACCCTCCTTGAGAACACATGCAGTTGCATTACTTGGTAACTTATGTGGGCGCCACTACACAGTATACCTACCTATGTGTAGAGTTATATTTAGGAAACTACAATATTTTGAAGGACTATGTCCTTCCAAGCATTATATCCAAGTGCATATATGCATATTCCAAGTTAGTAAACTAGGCGACATAAATGTCACCCGGTGGAAATATTTTATAGGCTAGTGGGTCTGGGTCATATTTTCAAAGCTGGACGACAAAAATATTTAAATTATAAATAAACAAAATGTGAAATGATTAGGTAGTGGTAGTGAATGATTACGTATAAACATGTAGCTACATATCGATATTAAACAACACGAAATGTATTTATATCGCTGTAAAATATGATTATTGATTAGGTATAATAGGTAATATTACGTTGCTATGAGTTTATGACGGAAAGTGTAAAAACTCCAATAGATAGAAGTACTATAAGTGTTTTTAAATAGTTTCCGCCGGTGATAATATTTCCTTAAATCATAATTTCAACGAATAATAGATGTTTCCATAACATTTGTCGTCCCCTGAAACCCCCATTTTAATATTTCGCACGGTTTTCGAGATTTTCACACTTCGGCTTCACGCTGCATTAACGCTCTTATATTATATACATTACAATGCGAGTATATTATTTATATTTACCGTTCAGCAATGCTACCGGGTTTCACGTGGTCTACTACGACGGCGCTATTATTAATCGTATTTGTCAAACTTAAACCCAACTGATGAGGTCTAGGACTTTCGACTTCAACCAGCAATGGACAAGTGGCATTACCGACTCGATCTGCCGCGGATACTTGATACCGTACGGTCAATCGACAAGCTCCATCCGACTGCCTGAGTATTGCATCAGCGTCAGCCAGTATCAAACCATTTAACGATACGCCATCGACGGCTAACAAATGATCGCCGACCTTAATCGTGCCTTCTCTATATAAAATAAATAAATACTCGTATACTATAACGTTTAATTATATAGTATGATCGAAAAATATTTTTTCGCTTTAAAGTCCACATAATACATATAGACTATACAAAGTAACCAGCTCTATACATACGTGTATAATATATTATGTTCACAAAATGTTGAAATATTGGAATTTCATTAAAAAAAAATAAATAAAACGTGTATTATAGTTATTACTATAATTTATCGTGTTTTTACTTAAAATGTTCCGCCTTTTCTTGAGAAAAAAAAGAAAATTAATCATATTTAAAAATATATCATAATAATTAGTAAGATAGAGTTGAAAATAATTAAGATATAAGTAGGATTTGTTTATTTTTTGTACGTCTATATAAAAGTGTCATTTAAATAAAATTTATTTTTTGTGATGACATACGTAAATATCACCTCACAGTATTGGCTCACATGATAGTAAAAATCTAAATAGGTAACTACGCCACTGCATATTGATACCACATGTTAACATAATATATGTAGCAAATGTTCAATGTATTTACGTTACCGGAAGAATGAATAATCTGGCATTATTTAAAACATTTAAAATCTTTAGGCAATATACGTATAATATAAAAATTTTCCAAGTTCTTTTCATGATAGCGGTGTCAGGTTAGGTTGATTCGATCAATTTTCAATCGCATTCTGATGGTCAATTAATAATTTTAAATGCATAATGGTAAAATGGTTTATCAGTTATCATGACCATTTAAGCAAATTTTTAATTATGAAACGTTTAGAGTACCTATATATATATATATATATAAACTGACGAAGTTGCTTATAGGTTATAATCTCATCAATATAATAAATTTTATATCTTGTATTATAAGTGCATCTTGTATCGGTCAATCCGGAAATGATAGAGAATTTTAATGCATCATCGTCAATAAATTTCAAGATCTCTGGTCCGAATTAAAATTGTACATTGTAATCCCAGACATCATTAGTCCTAAAGAAATTTTTGAACGAGTAAATCAAAACATCGACAAGATTTTTTTTTTTGACATTCAGTGCCAGAGCAAGGGATTTGCTGAGAGTGCGACCGTACAACTAAGGACTCGTTTTTTTGCGTGTAATTACATAAACAAAATATTATAAGTTTAATATATTTACAATTTTATGATTACAAATTTGTTGATTACCAAATGGTGTCTATGAAAATATATTTGAAAGAAAATATTCGCCAGATAAGTATTTTTTTAAGTTCCTATTGCATAGCCGATAACATAATATTTTATTTAGATGTGTCATGTGTGGAAGTGTATAAATGCATGCCATGGCTGATATATTTTTTTTACCCAAATACTCGTAGTCATTATCTTGATAACACATAGGTAATAAACTTGTTATTTGGAAAGATTTATTTGAAAATTTAAAAAAATCTTGAGTGGTTTGATTAATTTTGGATAGGGTTTTAAACACTTTGCCCCCTTCGCTAATTTGGGTATGGTAACCAAAATTTTTTCCAAAGAGCCACGCATTTATTTCTTGCATATGGTTTCGCAAAGCAAAACGCCGGTATTGAATGTATTAACATATTTGAATGCAGGATAAAAAAAAAGCTCTCATCGGAGAGAATCTTTCATTTCACACAATCAGTGAAAGTTAGGTGACGATATTATCAATCGGCTATGTTATGTAAATCAGAATTTCAAAATTAGATGTGTAATTGCATTAAAATAAAAATAAATTTTAATTCATATCATTTGTTATTATAATTTATTACGTTCAAATAAATACTTTTCCTAGTGACTTTTTGGTATTATGCATGATGTCTAGGCATTTTTCATAACAATATACGAAAATTAAAATGGTAAATTAAAAATAATTCATTACTTTGTCTAAAATCGTCGTGTAAAATGTAAAATTCCTATACAATTATTCACATATAAGCCGGTAACCTGCAGGGGCAGATTTGAAGTTCATTTAAGGTGGAGGCGAATAGGGATAATTGAGAAATAAATGGCTAATCTCTGTTCAAAATAAATTTTATTCTCCTCAACTAATGATAAAAAAAAACTCCAAGAAGGTGGTCATAGCTACCCCCTCCCCAAACTCGCCCCTATCGGTAACATGGTATACCTACATAATGGCTGTTCTCAACAATTTTCCAAGAAAACAATACGAGAAATAATTACAAAAGGCTGAAAATTTGAACTTATTTCAACTACAGACAAAAGAAAATCCGTGATTTCACCAACCTATCGGCAGGTCCGTCGGGTCTGACGTGCGTCACGGTCAACGGCTTGCACATGTCCGGATCTGGATGGGCGCCGCCACGCAATACTATACCGAGACTACCGTCTTCCCGTTCTATGAATACGTCGATAACTTTGTGCTTCACATATTGATCTGAGAACGAAAGCACAATCTATCGATTAAACGTAATGTTATAAATCTTAATAATAATAATCATGTATTTTTATTTGTATAATAATAATAATAATAATATAGTAATAATAATAATAATAGTAATAATAGTAATAATAATAATAGTAATATAGTAATTCATTACAGTCTATACAAGATCATCCACGCATATAGAAAATGTCTACTGCAAAGCTTTAAGAAACTTAGATTTTATAAAACTAAATTGCAAACACGTAATTAAATTTTTAACCGAACAATTTCAAATACATATACGATTTACCCTGCATTTGCCATATACTTCTGATATTGGTGGTGGTGATCGTCGCGGGTTCCAATAAGTTTTCCAGACTATATACAATATATACATACATATATATACTATATAGTAAGTAAAAATATAATATAGTTTAACAGCTGTTATTATAATCGAAAACCCCATCAACCGAATATTATTTATGATAATTTATGATAAGCACAGTAGTGTAAATGGTATCGAGGGGTAGGGGCAAAGTTGCTTCAGTCGGCCAAATCGGATTTTCGTTGCCCAATGTAAGGGTCAGTAATGGTAAATCGGAAAACAGAAAGAAGTTGATGAACTGTATATTTTTTTTGCTTATTCATTCAAAAAGTTTGAACAATGGGCTGAATTGAAAACACTGCCCCTCTCCCCAAAAAAATTATTTCGATATGTCCCTGGATAAGTACGACGTTTTTGTTTTTAGTGGCGGATTTCGAAAATTTGTCTAGGCCGTAGAGGATGAAGGAGTCAAAGAAAATAACCAATTGAGAATACAATACATGTGCGTAAAATTATGCTAAATATATAATGTGAATATCTATTGTATACCTACTATACGCATTGTATAGCCGTATTGGTTATACTTATAAGTTATATGTATATCTACAGTTCTACACAGTATACTTTTACAGTCTTACTTTTACTGGGTGTTCTGCAGACTGCAATAATACTATTTAATTTGTTTTTTTATAAAAATATCGTAAACTATATGTGCGGCCAAAAGTTGAAACGCATATTTGCATGAAAACATTTATGATATAAACTATAATATTAAGTTCTGTGGGGGGCGGGGGTGGTCTAAAATCCAAACCTATTGGACGGACCCTCTTCCACCAGAGGCGTAGCGAAGTAATTTTTTTTTCGGGGGGGGGGGGGGGAGGGGCACTGTGTTAATTTGACCAACCGATTGAACTTTATTTTGTATGAGAAAAAAAATCCATACCTTTTACCTTTTAACGATATAGCCGACTACAAAGCTCATTTACCTAAAAATACTTCCTAAAAATCCGTCATTAAAAGGTCATCAACTTATTTTTATCTTTTGGACCTCTCACATTGGGCATGAACCTTAACACGAATAGCCGACTGATAACACGATTTGACCGAATGAAGCAACTTTGGGGGAAAATTGTCCCCCCCCCCCTGTTAATTACGACTCTGCCTTCCACAACACACACACTGCAGAAATCCACCACTGTTAATACATATTTTGACTTTTACTACGATAATAAATCTTATAATTTTGTTATATACAATATATTTATATTTATATAAGAAAATAAATCTTTTATATATTATGAACTTTTGAATTATATTATTAAGTATATTATACAACCGTACATTGATCGGCGTAGTGACTGGTCTCGTAAAGTTTGTGTTTGGATACCATTCGTTTATCTTCGTTCTTCTGGGTCGAACACACCTTGTCCAGCAACCCTAAAATAAATTACGATAATGTACCTAGTATATGTACTGTACGTGGTTATAAGTAAAAAAAATATCTCTTAACAAAATTGTATTCTCGCCAATTTTACGTATATCAAAAATTATGAGAATATTTAAGAGGATTTTACAGATTTCGGTTCGTGCTGAAGATAACAACATAGTTGTTGAAATATATATACGCGAAATAAAAGTGTATAATATTGTGACTTCGGATTTATAATATAATAAGTATTTAAGAGGACTATATTATTTAAGCTATAGCATCGACTTACTGTGAGAAAAACATTGGAAATACTGTGTGTATTCAGGAAATTAAATGGATTCAGTATATAACGACTTCTATAAAAAATTTTATATTGCAATTTTTATGACTATTTAATTTTTAACATGTAATGTAAATTCTTTGTTAGTCAAGTTATAAAACATTTGAGAAAATGGGAAATTTCGAAAAATTAAGTCTTATAACTCAGTATTTAATAATCTTATAAAAAAAGACTATGTAAAAATTTAGATTATTTTATGGTTTTTATTATTATTATTGTTATTTTAAATTTTTGTAGAGGTTATCAAACATTAAAACTACGCAGTTTTCCAGAAACGTACAATTCCCAATATTTTTAAATTTATTTAAATATTTTTTTAAATATTTGATTTTAATTTTTTATAAAATTTCCGAAAAATCGTCCATATAGTATGGAAACCCTAATTGAAAATACTCAATATCCTTGTACAGTGCCATGCAATTTTTATTTATTTTTTAGTTAGTTGTTATACTAATAAGTAATAATGTAACACACATTTTCACGTACTCAAAATTTTTACTGTTGATTAGATATGTGCATACGCAATAAGATTTTTTTTCTTAAAAATTTCCCTCATTTGGACCATTAATTATATTTTTCATTTATTTTAACCATCTAACCACTTTTTAAGTCCAAAATTAGTTAAGATATGGCAATTTAAAGTTATTTGATATTCAATATGTTCATACATTATATTTCATACTATTTTTCACAATACTTACTAAAATTGTAATAGGAACTTAAATCACTTGGATTTTATTATTCTCTACCAATAGGTATTATTGTATTTTATAAGAAAATATGCAAGCCTCCAAACACGTTTAAAAAAAGCCGAAAGCTTAAAATACCCGATAATTGCATTTACTTTTTTAGTACCTAATTAATATACAACACTGATGAGATCGTTTTTGAAATATTTTCTTTTATATATTTTATAATATGTGTTTAACTCTAAATCACTTTACGAGATAATTTCGTAGGTATTTTGTGAACGAATTGTTACTACCAAAAATCATACTGGAAAAATCGTAAGATGACATCTTCAAAATACCATCTAAAATTAATTTTCTAACAAAAAATATAAAAACTCTTTGCTCCTATATGACTCCTTGTGGTCGAAAAGTCACTCACAGAAAAAAAAATAAACAATATCATTGTAATTATAAAATCAATATATTAGCTAGTTTGACTGAGAATTTAAATTCTTTGAGAGGGCGACTGTTCCCTTAGTCCCTTCCCCGAGGATGCCTCTGTATACGATAATAATAATAATTATTAAATAATAATATTACCTATTAAGTGGACCAAAGACGCTACATATCCGATTTTTAAGGGGTTTTGTATAGGTAATTTTTATGACATTTTTAGAAAAATGAAAATCAAACAAATTAAAAATATTTAAATATATTTTAAAAGTAATTTAAATATAAACCAGTATCAGTGTCATTTTTTATTGTTGTGTAATTGCAATATCTAGTTAAAAAAATCATGATTTCACAATTTAAATGCCGTCACTTAAAAAAAAAAACGTAGAAACAAAATTGTATCACCATGTCGTTTGAAAGATGAGAAGTTATACTGTATTTTGTTGGAAGCAGGCGCGCATTTGAGGGGGGGATGATAGGAGCGATCGCCCCCCCCCCAAAGCCCATATGATATTATACCAGATTAGATAATTAATTAATTGTGTTATATAAATATAGATACCCCACCATTATGGAACTTTAAGCACCGTCATTAATTATTATGATTTCGTAAATTGACTAAACAAATCTTAGTGATACTGTGATATCTTAATAAAAATGTTATATATTTTATATAATAAAACTAATATAAATTGGTCCTCCACCGTGTATTCATCATTATCTAGCGATGAATTTTATTGGTGCGATAATATTGTGTTAACTGAAAAATCAAATTCACAGTTGTCTGTTTTAGTTTTGGCAAGCTCTATTGTACTATTGTAGTAATTTATACGCTTATTATTATGAATAAATCAAAATTTTTAGCAGGAATAATATGCTAACGAGTTGGCTGCCAAAAGGCCTTCAGGTAGGAAAAACCTATTAAATTTATTAGTCGAGAAAAAGTTTTCTGGTGGTGCATTAGAGAAATAGTCATTCCAGTATAAAAAAAAATATTACAGAATTTTGCTAAAATGAAAAAAGAAAAATAGACTTATAATGATAAAACTAAAATTATATGGCTTATTAAAATGCATTTGTTTATTTACAAGAGTTTATATTATGTGTACATATATTTTTTGGTCTAGAATATTTCTAAAAATTATGCCCCCTCCTCTAATAATTATGTAGTCATCTAGATAAAAATTAAATTGTTAACTTTAGTAAATTATCTTCTATATGTACTCGTATATAATTTAAAGTCTTGTTTTTCTTTGTCCGGAATATAAATCTTTGTTGTTGATGTTCTTTTAACTCCCGAGGGTGTCATTTTTTTTAATTCGATCTTTTGTGAGGAAATGGGAGGAAGTGGGTTTCAATTATATATATATATATAACAACTACCGAATTATAAATATTGTTTTGTTGTTTTGTTGATAATAATAAAATGATTGTCATTGTTTATTTCAACGTAACAAATGATAATTTATCAATTATTGTGATCAAAATTTGTAATATTAACATAATGAAATTTACAAAAATGTCTACCAATTGTATACGTTTACATTACTCTACTATATATATAGAAAGTTGAATATATTAACCCTAAGAAAAGATTTTTCGAAATTCGATTTTTAAGGGATGGAAGATGGAAAGTGGATTTCAATACTTTATTCAATGCCCAGCACTACTGCAGGTCGTGTTAGAAAGCTGAAAGTTTCAGAGAATATTTCTTATGAACGATAATAGGCGCGCCCGTTAAGTAAGGATTTTTTAAATTTGACCTTTAAGAGAGGAAAGATGGGAAGTAAGTTATAATTATATATATATAATTTATATGTTAAAAGTGGATGGAATTCAAAATGTAGGCATCGAACCGAACTTTGAAGTTCAAGAGTGAACCCGAGCTCGGACCGAACTTTTAGTTTAATGTCGAATTCAAACCCGAACCGAATTTTGAAAATAAGCAAAATGCAACAAAAAAAAAAAAAAAGGTGCCTACTTAATCATATTATTTCAGTCGACATCATAACTCGAATTCATATACTCGTACAAAAAATAGTTTGTCCAAGTTCGAACTTCTACTCAAGTTTAAATTCTTTAATCCAAGTTCAGCCCTGTTCAACTTTTTACTACTTAAGTTCTACTTTCGAACCCGAACCACAGAATTCTCAAAGTTCGGTTCGAGTTTTCGTACTTCGAACTGTTCGACTCGCCTCTAATAATACACCTATACCTATATCAACAGTGGCGTATTTATGGGGGGGGTCTGACCCCCCAGAAACAAAAAAAATCATCAAAATGTATCATTTCAATTATTATTTATTTTAAATTATTAATTATTAATTAATTTATTAAGTAATATTATGTATTTTCAGTATATAAATATAAATTGTATTGCCAACTTTTCTATTTATTAATTATAACATATTATTGAATCCGTTCAGTACCGAAACAATAAATTCCGTTTTTTATCGGAATTATAACGGCTAAACTCCCCCCCCCCACCATACCCTGATAAAAATTGAATATTTTAATTTTAATAATTGATAACAATATCGTTCACGACGAATATTATTTTGTTAATAATAATAATGATTGTAAAAAAAAAATATAATCCCCCCCCCATCCACCCACTATTTAATAAAATGTCCGTGTACGCCACTGACGCCCAAACGAGCGGTACACATAATATTATATATATATAGCCAAGTACAACACGCAATAAATATACGTATAGTACGTATATATATATATATATATATATATATAGCTGCTCTCACGTAGGGGCTCCTTACATTTGCTCGTGGACTTGCGGTTTTGCTTCGAAGACGCGGTCTGATGGTGTTTCTTCGGTCGTAGCGTGGCAAACTTTAACGACGAAAACATTGCGCCGCCGTCGTCATGCTGATTCGGTGGTCTCGTATGGCGACGGTTAAATAACGGTAACACGGCGAGATGACGGCGTGGCGTAAACTGCTGGCACTTCGGTGTACGGTGCCACCTAGAACCGATGCCGGCGATTCGTTTGGCTGAAGTTTAATTTTGGAACGCACGACTCACGTCTCGCACGCCGTGTATATACGCGCGCGCGGGCCGTGTGTCCCTTCCACCGGTGCCCGAAAATGACGATAAAAAAAAAAAAAAAACAACATTAATAATAAGCATAATAAAACTATACGTCGTATATATGTATATTATATAAATCTTCTTCTGGGCTTTTATAGGCCTTTAAGGCCCATCGCCGCAACAACATATTGTCTCCATCCCTCTCTATCTTTTGCACATTTTTCTGCGTTCCATTACGTTCGTTCAGAATTTTCAAGACTATACTCTATCCATCCATCTTTCTTTGTCTAGGGCGTCCTCTAGGTCTCTTAGTGTCGGGTTTCCATTTAGTTATTGATCCAATCATTCTCTCTGATCTCCATACGTGTCCCGCCCAATTTATCCTCGTGCTCTTCAGAGACCCAATAATTGTAGGTTCCTTATACAGATCGTCCAATTCTTCGTTGTTTCTTATTTCATACTCTCCATCGTTACTTCTCTTATATTATATAAATATACACACACACACACACACACATATATATATATATATATATATATATATATATATATTGACATATTGTTTAATAATATGCCCGCGGGGGGAGGGTCCGTCGTCAAAATCGTATTTTTCCCCCCCGTAACGCGCACTCACGACGTCCGCGGCCCTTTGTATAGTATAATATTATAGTGAAATATTTTTTTTTTTTTACCAAAATAAAAATCTATATTCGTTTTCGTACATAATTATATTATGTATAATATACGTCGAAGGTCTGCCGCGTCATTGACGCGTTTTACCGTTGCGGTGGGGGAGTCGAATCTAAATATAGATAGCGAAGGGATTGGAGACAGGAATAACGATAATATAGTGAATACGTGCGAAGGCTCGTATACAAACATATATGTGTAGTATATATAGTATATATATATATATATATATATATAGTATATACAGTATTATATTATATATATATATATAATGTTAATACTTAAAATAATATACCACTCGAAAACATGTTTAAATGTTTATTATTTTTTTTTTACATAAGTTATCATATTATACGTACAATATTATGCTTAATCTTTTTTTTTTTTTTGGTGTAAAAAATAATTGTTGTTTAAAATTATACCCATTATACTATTATATTATTTCGAAATTGACACAGGTTTTCTCGAGACACTGTAATTTCGGGAAAAATTTTTCAATATTTAAATCATATAAAGTTAGAAAAAATTGACATTTCTTTTTCTGATTACATCGAAAATAATAAGAGAAATAATATAAAACCGATTGAAAATTTTTTATCGATTCTGAATACAAAGACAAAACATTTAAAATGTGCATTTATGTAATCACTAATCGCCAATGGTGGACCTCCGCTTATCGGTCCAAACGACATACATAATGTTGAATATTTTCTCAGGAGTGTTGCCAGGCTCCGCGGAGTCTTCTCTTCTTGGCTAGTTCTGTTTTGGATTTTTAGTGGGAGATGGTTTGTAGTTGTTGGTCTGTAATAGTTTTGATATTTAACACTACATTTCTTTATATGACGGCTGTTAATTTGTCTACTTCAGCTTCGTACAGTTCATTGGTGTTTGATATGATAGGATTTGGATTAGAAATAGCTGCATGAAGGTAAGTTGCGAACTTTTTTCTAGTTGGTTGATGTTGGTCATGGGGATGATATTTTATCTTCCATGTAACACAAGTTGAACAGGATTGTACTCCGATGATAGTTCGTTCAGATTTTGGAGTTCGTATTGGAGTACCACGTTTTTCATCATTTCTACGTCTAACACGACCGGGCTCTGGTTATACTGATTCAGGTAGTGGGTTGGTGTGATTGGAACTATTACGAGGGAATTTGGTTTGCTAATATGGGAGAATAGTGCTCTTCCAGATGTATTGGGTAAGTGATTGTGCCAGAATGTATGCCTTGCATTTAAATCGCCAGCGAGAATTGTTGCGTGGGATCCAATAAATTATTATTCATGTTATTCTAGGCTTTTATACACCCGCTGATAATATTACTTCACTTTTTTTGATAATTATATGGATATTTGTGTTGTCTTTGGAGGCTGTTTGGATTATGACTTCGATCAATGATGCGATCAAACACCTTTCGATATCAAGAAACACTGTAGCTGTATACTTTTTATTATTTAGATTAGCACTGACTTTATCTACCAGGTTAATAAGTTGTAGTGATGTTGAAGGTTCCGGATGGAAAATTAATTGTTCGTCCCTTAGTTTGCCAGTCAGATTTGCTTGAAGTTTAGAGAAGATTACTTTTTCGTACAGTTTGAGGAAATTTCTGGTCCATCCCTTGTTTGTGATTGAATACAATTGTAGTATTTTTCCAAGTGATTGAAAAATAGCAAAATCTTAAACACCCATTTAATATTTTGATGAGAGGACAGGATTATGTTTGATGATGAAAATTTTATGGATATATTTGTAATTTTATCCTCTCCCAAAGCTATTTTCTTGACTAGTTTTTTGTGTAATTATTTTGTAGTAATCAAATAAAATTAAGAAAAAGACATTTTTAATTCAAGTAGATAATTATTCTAATCATTAATGTATACTATATTTAATATGTAAATATTGTATTTATTATTTTATGTTTTATTTTCTATATAATATGTATATCTTCATTTCTTTATTGATGTTATATAATAATAATATACCTATTAAGTCATAAAAATTTTAGTTTTGTGTTCATGAATATATAAATTAATATAATTAATAAATATAATAAAAATTGCTAACTGAAAAAAAAGACCATCCATTTTTTTTTGAGTTATTTTATTCCCAAATATTCCCGATTATATATACCAATTTAATATTTCGAATTATATGCTGCTCGAAAATTATTATGCCCCGGGCCTCGCAAACTATAGAGACGGCTCTAGTTACTACGGATTAAATTTTTGCTATAAATACATGACTTGTTGACTGGTTTGCTTTTTTGTGTAATATTATGTACTGCATACAAAATATTACTTATTTTAAATAACGATTTATCAAAATTGTTTAACAATTTTGGAATAACTCTTATTCTTGTTATATTTAATAAACAGATAAATTCCTTAAATCATATTTTATTAATTTCATTTTTGAAGAATGACTTATGTGTATAAAAATGAAAATTTCATATACAGTTAAAAATGTGTTGAAAAAAAATATAATTTTCATTTGGTTACACAATTAATAGTACCTATATTTAAACATAATAATATTATATAACTAAATGTATTATATTCGAGTTTTTGCACATAATTGATATCGAAAAATTACACACCGCAAAATAAATCAATACCATATTGTCCCGAAACCAATAATTCGCATAGATAGGTAGGTGGATACATATAATATTTCGTGCGTGTCAGATATTGATACGAGATAACTCTTTCGCATTTTCACAGTTATTATAACATACGTATGTATCATATTATATTTTAAACACATAACGACATACTAAACCGTACAATATTTGAAGGTAAACCGTTGGCGAAAAAACATCAACAAAATGTTTGATGGTCTGAAAAGCATGGATCAGGGTGGCGCCACGCCGAAATCTAAGCTACTGAAGACTAGTATGCGTCACCAGTTCAACGAATTTTTCAACCACAGTACATTACACGGGGTTCGATACATAGCTCAGAATGATCGACCGCTTCATGAACGGTAGGTATTATATTATAATTTATAATATAGGGTGTCCCGCGAAGATCTGATAAATGCAATAACTTTTGTTCTGCTGTATATTTTTTATACATTTTTTTATATATTATATAAATAAATGTTTAAAAAAATGTTGATGTTTAAAACTATTAATTAGGTTACACCATTAATTTATAAACAATTATTATAGTTTGTTAAAAATTAAATTTATATCTTGCTAATCAACATTGCAGGGATATAAAAAATTATAAATACCTAAAAATTGATAATATGATTCAATTAATAAAAATATTATAATACTAAGAATGATATTTTTTCTTGGAAAAATTTATTTATGTACCTAGCAGCTATTTATTATTAATGAAAATAATTAAAATTTTAGTAAATTTTAAAAGACTGTAAAAATTTGATGACTTAATATTAATAAACATTTCGAAGGCTAAAATTTTTTTTTTAAATTAATTGATAAATTGGCTATCTTGGATTATAAATGAAAACCCTACAAATATTGATCTTACAAATCAAATATATTAAAAATACAGTAATCATTTAACTTAAAAATAATTTTAAAATCCACCAATAGTTATAGTTGCTAATTTATTGAATAATAAATTAACATTGCATAACCGTATACCACTAGACATATTAATGGGATAGGTTTTGATGCCAGAGTCCAATGACACATATCGAAGACCTGTTGGAGCCAGGGACATATTAAGCGAGCGGCAAAAAGTATATTTGTCCCAGATGGAAATGTTTAGGGTGCTGAAATCGATCATGGAAATTTGAAACTTTATGGCAGTATAGCAGTATATTATATAGAGTATAGCGTATATAGAGTATATTATATATAATTATTGTAAATTTTAAATAATACTCGGGTGTTTTATTGAAAAATATATATTTTTAAAACGTTTTGTCAATGAAAGCTTTTTTAAGTGATATTTTATTTTATATAGTAGTACGCAGTAGTGAAATATTACCAATGTATAGTAATTGAAGGGTCCAGTGCAAGAACCAGGTATCTCCACTTTTTTTCGAAAATTTTTTGTGATTACTATAACAATGGTATTTGTGGTATCGGATGCAACTAATATCATGTGGGACACAGCAGACCGGTCACAAATATTCTGCTAAACAATTATCCAATTAAATTTAAATAAACTCAGGGTCAGAAGCTTATTTAATTAGCCATTCCCGTTTCATACAAACTTTTGGAAAATCTGCCGTAGAGTTATTATATCTGCCGTAAGTTATATCCAACAAACTTAGAAATTTTTGCGTTTGAACACAAGGTAGTACTATATTTAAGAAAAAAATTATATAGCATATAAAAGCATAGTAATAATATTAAAACTAATGTAGAGACATTTGTTACCCGTGATGTCACGGAATCACTTCTTAGTTATAAAACTTCACAAGGGGCCTTCTCAAGATAGTTACTAACGTGGTATCTGAAAAGGTCATATCGATTGAACGAGTAGTTAGTCAGTTTCCAAAACTGTTTATTGATGTGGGAAATTTAAAAACTATCAAGTACACCTACATATTGACAAGAATATTCAGCCAGTTGCTCAAAAACATCGCCGTGTGCCTTTTCATCTTCGAACAGCTGTCGGAAATAAATTCGATTGCCTGGAACAAGCTGGTATCATAGAGAAAGCAATTGGTCCGATACCTTGGGTATCGCCTATCGTTCTGGTCTCAAAACCAAACAATTCAGCCGTCCGAATGTGTGTTGATATGCGTGTTGCTAACATGACCATTAAACGCGAGCACCAAATCACCCCAACCATTGATGATGTAATTTTTCAACACAATGGTTCTTCAATTTTCAGTAAGATTGATTTGAAGGACGGGTATCACCAACTATCACTGGATGATGATTCTAAAATAATAACATTTTCTACCCATGTTGATGATGTTGTTCACAACTAGAAATAGAGTAGAATTTTATGTACACTTTATAGCTAAAAATGTTGATCCTGTCAAACTATCCTTTAGTGAAGTACAAAAGAAAACATCAGTGGACCCAATTTTGCAAATGGTAGTATCTTGCCTGCGAGGTGAAGATGATTGAAATAACCTTCAGCAATATTTAAATTTATTCATTAATAAACGGTTAATTTTACCAATACAAATGTTCTTTATTTCCTGAGCCTAACACGGCCAGGTAAAACATAATAGTATTCAATGTCCATGTGGGAGACGAAAAATTGGTTACGGCTTCGAAAAATACTAAGTTATTTTAGATTCTGAGTGGAGAAATTATATTATAATGTTTTTATTTTATCTGCAACAACTTTTCGAACAAAATACTTGATCTAATATAATAACGTGTGTACCTACTCATTTTCTGGTGGCAAGTTTCATCTTGATAGTACTTTGAAGAGGTAATTTTTATTTTTTGAGATAAGGAATAACTAGGTACTGAAAAATGACGAAAATACTGTAAAAAGTACTTTTCACACCTCCTTAAAAAAATCTGCGATGACTATAAGTTGTAATAAAAAAGCATTTTGAGAATACTACTACACCATAATGTTCAAGAAATTGAAAGCTATAGTATAAATTTAAGGGCGGCAAATTTGGTTTGCCCCTTACCATACATTGACCCTATTAACCCTGGTTTCAGCAGATAGTGTTGCAGAAATTCAGACTGCAAAAATTATACATCAAATACTTTTTTCGTGTGTTTGAGATATTTGTTGAATAAATAGGAATATAGAAACTCAACATTTTGTTACATTGACATAGATGACATTCATAAAAATGTGTGCCAAATAATAGTATACCCAGTTAAATGTTACATTTTCGTTAAGAATTTATAAATTAATTCAGACATGCAGTGTTGAAATATGTTAATAGTTTGATGTTATAACTTATAATAATTGAAAGCAACTAGTTACCATATAATTTTAAATAAATGAATACAATTTAATTATTTAGAATAGGTATCATAACTCATATTGGCTATATATATATATATATATATATATATGGATAAAATTAACCGAACGGAGTAAATAGACAATATTGCGTACCTATTATTATATGATTTATAACAGAATTATTAATTTTATAACAATTGTGCAATATTTTTATAATTAGTTCCAAATTCCAATATACATGTACCTTTACAAAATGAATGTTTATAAATTATAATTTGATATTATATGTTTCTTATACCTATATAGGTTCATGTGGTTTAGTTTCTTATCCGTGGGTATTGTAATCACTTCAATCATTATAATATCGCTCTGGGATAAATTTCAAACAAGTCCCACAATCACTGGTTTAGACACGGATTTCCACAATTGGGATGTACAATTCCCAGCTATAACAATATGTCCTAAACGGCCAACATCTGATGAAAAAGTATGGGAATACGTTTCTAGGTAAATATATTAACATAATTATATAGTCTTTATTTCTGCTCAAATAATATTCACCCATTTAACTTCGTGCAGATTCTAGGTTTCTACATTCTATATATTATTCAGCTTATATTATAAGTGATTACTATAGGGTTTAAATTTCAAAGCCCTTAAAAATATTAAACTTACTTTAAAAATTAGTTCAGAGTGCTCTAAAAAATACACACATTTTCTTAATTCAAAAAATAGATACATGCCTAAATCTATTTATCTATGCTTTGTTGTATAAATCGAATATTTATGTAACAAAAAAAAAAAAAACAATGGTCTAGATGATGTACAAAATTAATAAATTTTTGAAAATATATCTAACAAATCACTACCTATATTTGATAGTAGTATCAACAAAAATCATTTAAATACACACAATGATATTTTAATTTTAATTTCAATACTGTTACACAAAAAAACATGATTGATGTATTGCAGGCGGATATAATATTATATGAGTTATATTAGGTTATATTAGATATACAACATGCATATATTATATATACTTATATACACTTATATAAATTATAAACTATTATTTTATTGAATATGTTTTGGACAATAATTTTAATTACAAATGTACTTGACTGGAAATATTTTATTTAAGTTATTATTATTTTATTTACTATAGTGTGTACGACAATAACACGGATAACGAACGTGTCGAGAATTTTTTTAAATTTATCAACGAGATAGCGTCGTTCTCGTACAATAATGTCAAAAATTTTGAAAATTTTTCCAAATACGATTGGCTACCAACAGAAAACTTTAAGGATTTAGCTTATAAAGTAAAATATTGTTTTATATTACCTACCTCATCTATAATATTTGTAGTGACCGATGTAATTATACAGATTGATTTTTTTTTATCGTGCTCATCTAATTTTCTCTGTGAATATTCATCTATTAAAAATGTTGGTTTCCTATAAACTTAAGATACTTATTTCACTACATTTGTATAAAAAGTTTTAATGATTTATTTATTTATTTCTTATTTTACAATAATATTTATATTATTTTTTCTGTGAGCAACTTTATGACCAGAAAGAGTCGAGTATAGGAGTTTTGGAGTGTCTATTATGTTTATTATGGTAACGATAGAAAATTGGTTCTATATGGTACTTTGAATGTGATATTTTTCGATTTATCCATTATAGTTTCCTTAAGTTTGAAGAATAACTACCTTCTATATGGTATAAGACTCAACTATGAATACACCATATACATACTTATACGGTAGTGTAACTCCCTATATTTTTTTCAAGGCGATGTATGCAGAGAATCCGGATATGGGGAAGTTTTAACTTTTATTCAACACCAAAAATAATAATAAAATAAAATAGGTATATAAATATAATATTAATACAGTTTATCATAATACATTTAAAGGGGAAATATAAATTATAATCCTGGGAAAAGCCGGGTATGATAGTTAGTATATTATATTAAATATATATTTCAAAAAGAGCTTTTTTGATAGCAAATTAATTCTGTAGCTTGTACTTTAAAGAGATCATTTTATGATTGTCCCCTTCCCCCCCCCAAAAAAAATATATATTACACTGTTCAGAATCGTATTTATCGAAAATAATTATTTATCATTGTTTTCAAGCCTAAAATATTATTAATACATTATCCTGTTTGAGGACCTAAGGGGCGATTGATCAACATCCTCCACCTACAGGTATATGCTACCCGACGTGCGAAGTGCTTCTTTGACTTTTTTTTTATTCTTGTTATTTTCTTAGATTTTATACTTTTCTTAAATGGTAACCTATATTTTTTACTTGATATTTTGATGCAGAATATTTTCCTGAAAATGTTGATATACCAATATTCAATATTGAAGTAGGTAATAGTTTATTATTTATGCGCATTTAAAATATAAATAAGAGGTATATATGAAGGGACGGGTAATACTTTTTGTAGTATGCACCTACTACCTACTACCTTTGCACTTCTAAAACCATTAAAATGTGCTAATAAATAATTCGATGTCGGAATATCAAGTCAAAAAATAAATTGCCATTTAAGAAAATAAAACATAAAAAAATAGTAAAATGTTCGAACTTTTTATAAAAATATAGTGACATATGTATCTCAAATTTACAAAAAATTTTAAACTAAAAAAAGATGAATATTCACAGAGAAAATTAGGTGAGCACATTCCTGTTAATTGTTTGTGTATAGGTAGTTTACCATTGCGAAGATCTACTGTACGATTGTACGTTCAAAGGTGAACTGTACAACTGTTGCTCAGGGTTCGAGCCGGTGTTCACAGAATTCGGATTTTGTTATAGTTTCAATTCCAGACACGTCGTCTACGACTGGCCATGGTAATATACATAATATAACGATCCAACATGTTATATGCATATACGAATACGTCACATATAGAGAGAAAGGGACTAAACTAAGGTGACGAGATTTAAACCGAGATTGTACCGTTTTTCATCATTATATCCCGTTGTACCCGACAAACTTCCAAAATGACGTTTATTGCCCCATTGTATTCAAAGTAAGACCAGTTAATTTTCCGGTTTTTTAATTTTTTTTTATTTAAATAACTATTTGATAATAAAAAATAGTAAGAAATTGGAAAAATTGAAATCGATAGATCTTATGCAGATTTTTATAATAATTGACGGTTTTACATTCTCTTATTTCTAAAACGCTATAACATGCTCAGGTTTGCACCTTCACATACTATAGGGGAGTCGAAAATGGTTTTTGATAGCTACGACAAGCATAGCTACCAAATTATTTGACAGGCTTGGTAATATAATGGCCGGCTTTTACCGGAGACCATCAGACGCCACCAATGAGAGAAATCTCGTTGGATACCTCATTTGCTACCTGGGAGTCGAACCGGAGACACCTTGAGTGTCGAAACACGCATTTTGACTACTCGACCATAGTATGTCATATAGATTTTTATAGAAATAAATATTGTAGGTAGTATATGCTTATATAACTACAGCAAAAAAAAAATATTAAAGTTGACGCATCTTTATAATTTATGACTAAATTCAGAATTTTCATTTTGAACCATTTAAATTTAACAGTTTTCTATATAATTCGGCACAGTGGACATAAATATTAAATATTACCTATTTCTTATATGGCTTAACTTTCAAAAACATACCTACACTGTTCTATTTATTTTCTTCTTTTTCTTCTCCTTCTCCTCTTTTTTCCTCAACTATTTGGGGCCGACTTAATATTATAATATTAATAATATTATTTATGAATTTAAACTATTACCTTTGTATTTATAAATTAATAATAGTTTAAAATAAAATTTAATTAATATGGATGAAAACGGGAACGAGTTTATTTTTTGAAGGAACTAGGAATGTATATAATATAAAGGGATCCTTTTCCTTTTTATTTTTTTCCTTCATCTTCGCTTTTTCTCCACTATTGTTCTCATCTTCCACAGAATTTGATCTCCTTCACCCTCCATACTTACCCTTGCATATCTTATACCACTCTCTATTACATCCCACACCTCTTTTTTTGGTCTCCTCTTTCCCTCTTTCCTTTAATATAAATTCCCTTTATTATACTCTTATTGCCTCTACCTCTTCCCTCCATAAAACATGTCCTATAGACATATATATCTTAATCTATTTTCCCTTATTTAGTCTACCATTAGAGCAACTTCTATACTATTTATGTATTCATTTCTTATTTTGTATTCTCTATAGTCACTCCACTCATCCATCTTAACATTCTTATCTCTGCTACACTCATACTTAGTTCTATCTTTCTATCTACTGCCCAACACTCCGATCCGTATATCATTGCAGGCCTGTAGACTATTGTAATATAAAATCTATCTTTTATCCTAATTGGAATGCTTCTGTCACACAAAATACCTGACGCTTCTCTCCAAAGACCCAAAGACCCACAATTAATCTTATATATTTCATATCTTCCTCAAAACCATTATTATCTACTATTATTATAACTAAAATTATAATCCTGAAATTGGCCAAATACAAATTATTTAATGAATATAATAATAATAATAATAATAAAAATAATATAATATAATATACGATAATAATCATGCAGTTAATATGACGAAAAATTTAAATAAAAGAGTGGAGTATTCATTTTAAAGTCAAAGAAAACTATATAGTATGAGGAATTCAAAATATTTTTTTAAAAAAATTGTATTTTACGTATTATGTAGTACCTATCTATATAGGTACTATAAGTTATTTCAGATAATACTAAATACATTATATCATATAAATATACTATGGGTGTTTTATGATGTGTATTTACAACCCTTTTAAGCTAAAAATTAGATGCACTTATTTATACCGAATATTTGAATTACTTCTATTTATTTACTGTAATTATTTTATACAGGATGCCTGAAAATTATACAAAGTCCAGTACAAAATACGTTTACGAAACAGATAATAAATTGACTATTACGTTTAACATGGATAACATAACTAAGAATCCATTAAAGGTAAAAAAAACAACAACGAAATAATATAAGGTGATCAATGACCATATACTGTCTACACTATACCTAAATATATATACGTTTCGTTATTTAACGAGACTAACCATTTTATCTTTCATTTTCGTGTCCCATTGTCCCAAAAAAAATTCTGTAAAGGGACGTTTTAATGTCTCGTTTTGTCCCAAATTTGTACTAAAAAAGGCAATAAATATTTTTATAGGTTATATTTTAGATCCTGAATGTAGCGAATAATGTATTGGTTTTATAATGATGTATTTTTTTTTTAATGTTTATTAATTTATGTATAATGTATATACTTACACTATTTCACTTAGAAGGATTCAAGTAAAAGTTTTCAAAAAAGTAAAAGCTTTCTAATTTTGTTCTAGTTTGTATACTTTAAAGAAGTCATTCTTAATTTCCCAGCAGTTTTTTTTAAGTGCAGAGGAAAACTACCGAAAATTTTTATAAATTGAAAAATTAAAATGACAGAAAATTAAAGTGTACCTACCTGTATACTAGTTATTTATTATATTAACGTGATTAAAATGTCAAAACTCATTGACCACTTTAAAGACATTTTTATAAAATTTTGTAATTTGACTTGCTTTTTTATGTATTTTTTTGTGTAGGAGTCGAATAGGATTTTTTGGGTAAAATCTAATAGACAATTTATTGTAGTTGGTATTTTAAAAAGGTAAAATTTTTATTTTCTCAATAGTTTTCTTAAGCGTAAAGAAAAACTACCGAAAATAAAGGAAAACAATACTACACCGAGCTTCGCTCAGAATCTCGAAATAATTTATCATTGCTTTCAAATTCAATATATATTCATCATCACTATCCAGGGCCGTCCCAAAGAAATATTAATGGGAGGGTGATGTTGAGACGAAAAATGGCGATAAAATACTTTCTATTGAAATGACTAATTTATGATTTTCCAACTAAATGCCTAAATACTGAAATACTTCCTTCAAAACGTAAATAAGCAAAAAAAAATCTGTCGAATGAGTCAAATTCTACTCTTCTATTCTTTGGACTCTTATGAACATTGACTTCAGGATAATGGTGGATTGTAATATGGGCTTATTGCATATTTTGAAGTACAATGATAAATAAATTCTTTCAATAAAAATATTCTGAACAGAGTATGTACCTACTTAAATTGAAAATTAAAAAAAAAAAAAGTAGAAACATTATATTTTAACTGTATACCTATGTATAATATTCTATAATATTATGGATAATTTTCAAAATTAAAACTTCTCAATATACTAAATTTGAAAATGCTATTTCTCAAGAATTAGGTACCTACCTATCAGTATTGCACTATTGCTATACTTATTTAATATTGAAAGAATATAAATATATATTATACAAGCTCTAATATGTTTATACAAAATTTAATTTTTTATAATTATAAGTATATACATATATATAATATAACGCAGCTATTGTTAATATAATAATATCTATTAGAATAATTGAATAAAAATTCAATTTATTAAGATTAGTATTTTTAGGTTCGTCAGATATGATTAATGAATCCGAAACTAAAATTTGCACTAAAGCCGTAGTTATAGAAGTCTACAGCACTGCATATTATAAAAGAACTTTACTATAATTTTGTTTTTTTTTTTCTACGAAATAAAACGTCGTTCATGATTTCCTTTTCGGTCTGAGCCGCAGATATTTATACACAGTACAGATGACATGTTAATTGTGGACTCTTTACCGCAACACCTGTGGACGAGAAGAATAGCCAAAATATTCTTTGACAGCAAACAGACGTACACCACTGAAGGCGCCCGTCAGTTGACGATAAAACAGAGAAAATGCGTTTATCCGGACGAAATATCGTTGGTAACGGATAATAAATATACGTTCACGGCTTGTATGATTCAATGTCGGATGGACACCAGTAGGAAACTGTGCGGATGCGTTCCGTGGTTTTATAAAAAAATCGGTAAATATACTATGTCAATAGCAAATATAACAATAATAAACAGAGAAATACTTATAAAATAATTTAAAAAAATACTAAAAAATATAATTATCTATAGGAATATTTAGGTACCTATATTATACTATACCTAGGTACCTATATATCAGGGATGAAGCAACTATAGCGGCCCGCCGTCCCTTTTTATCTGACCCAGACTGTCTTTCAACATTTTTATCATCGAAAATGCTAGCTACTACGATATACTTCAAATATAGTAAAAGTGGATAGGTAAATTGTATCTTGGAGAAATTTTCAATAATAATATATTACACTTGGATATTAGTTCTTATCATAGACATAAAATATATATTAATGAATTTGTTTCATATAATAATAAAAATATAACTTTATATCTGCCTTGCAATAATTTTAAGTTTCAAAATTTGACCCTCTAGTTACTTTGAGTTGCCCATCCCTGCTATATATGATATTCGAAAAAAAAAGTATCTGGAAAAAAAATATATCCAAAGTGTATATACCTATATAATATATATTGCGTAAGCATCAAAATCAAAATAAATCGAAACAATATTTAGTAGGTACTATAAATTAAAATAATTGTTTAAACAATGTTTCTTCTCGGAAAGAGAATAAAAAAAAATCTTAATTTTGTTTCTTAACGTGTACATTCTTTACACTGGTGTTAAAAGACAAACAATTTAAAAGAATTGTTTCATGTTCATTGAGGTTCCGTAATATGTACCTATACCATTATAAAAAATGCAATGGCGATTAAAAACATTGTGCGATCGTTTAAACAAAATCCAAATAACATTGCACGAGTTTTTATTAAACATATATATATAGGCAATACCTACTATAAGAAAAATATACTTTGATTAAATTTTTAGTATAGTTTTAAATAATTTTTTTTATAATTTTTTAATCATTTTTATTGACACATCTAAATATGATGCGGATACTTTTTTCCAAATACTTATTTTCCAGATACCTACCCGTTTATATATACCTACGTATATACTTATATAAAATGTATTATTACGCTATAGAAATATTATGTTCATCCGTCACTGGGTGAGACTTAGGGAGGTATAGCCACCCTCAGAATTAACTCAAGCCCCTCCAAAAATTATATCAATCTCTTCCCACAAAAAAAATTCCAAAACCGCTATTGAACTCACAGGTGAGATAATGTATATCACACTGTCGTTAGGTACTTTGAAAGATTGTGTTAACTTTCTAGCTATTCGTTTTACAGTCAATTTACATACCTATACCTTTACTGCTCCGCATATTTTTAATAACCTAACCGCATAAAACGGGATCACCCTACAATAGATAGATATATAGACAATAAATTCGGATATCATGTCCTCTTAACCCAAGCATTTTAAAATACGCAAATGTTTTTTTATATATATAATATATAGGTATAGTAGTTGGTAGTTGGTAGGTACTAAACACAAAATAAATAGGTACTTGTCAAAGCCAATATTTTATTTTAAATAATAATTTATAGCCTCGGTCAATGGCGCCCAGCTCTATCTTCGAGTGTAGAGACCACTACATCTTCTTTCGTGGGGGAGAGGGTAAAAATATAGGAGAGATTAAAATGAATTGTATTATATTCTATTATATATTGTAATTCAAGATAATTGTACTTACGCATAGTTGTGTACAATTCATGTCTATGCATTGTATTTTATTTTATAAGCAACCACATTTTAGAAATCGATGATAAACATATCTACTTACTAGGTAGCTACCCAGTGGCATAGCCAAGGGAGGGCTGAGAGAGCTGCATCCCTCTCCGAAATTTCAGGAAAATTTAAAAATGCTTTCAATGTTCTGCGAACATATATTACGTAACCATATATATTTAAATTGTAATTTATATGGAGGTCGATACAAAAGTCTAAAATGTTAGTTTACAGATTAAAAAATTTTTTTTTTCTATTTTCTTATCTTATTCCAGGTTTTTAAGAAAATTTTATAATATTCGATATTCAAGTGTGCACTAGCTGTTACGTATCGATTATCGATCGTATTTATTATATATTTGAATGTCTAGGTCTCCACTGTTTTCACTCACATACACAATATTTTATCGTTTCGGACTGTGGTATTTCGTTTTTCGTACTATTTTATACGTTGTTGTTGTTGTTGTTGTTGTTGTGTACAGTGTACTTGTATATGAATATGATACGCATATAATAAATATATTAAAATCAAATGAAATGTCAGAAAAAAAAACTATCCTTATTGAATTATTTCACAAAAAATAAAAGTAGTTAGGTACCTATATATGAAATATAAAGTTAATTTCATTTAGTAGGTCCAACTAATACGTTTTAAAAACAATTATTAGGTACCTATATACATACATAATATTAAAATGTACCTACATTAATTTAAATTATGTAGATATCTATAAATATATAAAATTAATATTTTTATCATTAATGGAAATTTTGGCAATTCATTAACAAATTATAAAAATATAGAATCAAAATAAACTAATGGGTTGAGACCCCTATCTGAATTTACCGAGCAGCAGTTAACTCTTAGATCCATCACTGTGTACCTACTGCATAGCATTACATTTTTAATAATATGTTATTGTATAGGTACATTTTAGTACATTTTAATAAAAATCTTAATCACTGTAAGTACCTAGGTGGCTAGGTATATGATAAAATGCAAAATAAACCATTCTATTACTAGAGCTGGTTTGGAGATAAGTAGGAGGTATTTATATAGCTGTTGGAAATTTCCGATATAGTATAAACAAAAATGTGTAAACAACAATGGTATAAATATTATGCCTAGTGCAGCGGCATATTTATAGTTGGGCGGTTGCCCTGGGCAGCATGTTTTTATGGGGTATTTTATAATATGTTTTTTTTTTTTTCATTATTTTGCTTATTAACATTTTTGGGAAATATATATGCCAATAACAATTTTCGTCACTTATAATGTGGGAGAGAGGTACTCCCGACTCCGCTACATTTAAAAAATATACCTACGTTAGCGCCACTGGCCACGGTATAGGTTATAAATTATAATATATATAGTAACCTACCTTAATAAATTACAATTTCATATTGTTTCAGCTGGATACGAATACTGCGAATTCGATGGACTTATTTGTGTCGCAAAACATCTCAGTACGTACCTATATACCAGCTATACCTTTATAATAACAATATATATATGATTAGGTACCTATAATGTTTACTAAAAAAATTATTTTCTTGCTAATTTTTTAAATTAGAACAAATATGGTTATAAATGTTTAACAATATTTCCTACAGGTCTTGTTGATTTTTTTGTTATTGTTTCTTTAACACTTAGAAAATGAAAATGTCAAAAAAAAAATTTCGAACCTAAACCGCTCCACTCTATTTTTACATTTTAAGAGAAAACTGTTTTGGAGTAGGTCGTCTACTTAACGTCAATTGATTTTTTCAAATAAATATTTTTGAAATCGTGACATATTTATCAAGTAAGTTCCTACTTGTGAATTTTAATTTTATTTAAAAATATTTATTCAAAGTTTTGAAATTTATGGATATAACAAACATCGCTCCCAAATAAAATATTGAAATTCGAATCCACAAGAAGCATAGATAAATATGTCACGATTTCAAGTGTTTATTTGAAAAAAATTGGTTGGCGTCATGTAGATAGATACCTACTCGAACACTGTTATCTTCTCCTCAAAACAGAAAATAGAGCAAAGCGATTCGCAGAATAAGCAAAAACGACAAACAAATTTACGAGACCTTTCGCAATATTTCGAAATTTTTTTGAAAGTTATTTTTAAAAATGTGTGATTTTACTTAGTTTAGCTGATATTATTCATAAATAGCTTCGAAAAACTTGATTTTTTTGAGTAATGACGTTATTATTAAATACGACTTTATGTGCCTAAATTTACTTTACAAAAAGTTAAGTTTTTACGAATTTTATTTTTCGTTACCTACCTATTATCATTGATCAGGTAATTAGATTATGATTATATCTATTTAATTAGATCTATGGTATACCTATATATATATTATAATCAATACTATTATGTAAGATCGAAAAATAGGTGATAGGATGTGATGGTGAGTGATATGAAGAGGGTTGGTGTACGTAAAGAGGAAGATCGAGTGGAAGTTGAAGACAAGGGTGGCCGACCCCAACGTTGGGAGACAATCCGAAGGATATGTATAATAAAACAAATAAAAAATAGAACCAAATTATTTTTATAATTGATCATTAGCTGTTAGTATAAATATTATAGTAGTTCAGTAGTAGATAGGTACCTACCTATATAGAATTTAAACCAATAATAATGATAATAATAATAATTTATTTACTTATTAAAAAATAAAACATAAGCAATAAAAGTTCAAGTGTATGTATTTACTACTTAAATGTATATGTATATACTTCTAATTTTCATAATTTAATTTCACACATTTTCAGAATATATCCTGATTTTATATTTTATAATCATTAATAAATTTACTCGACGCTTTCAGAACAAATCTTAAATGGACTTGCCTGTTTGTGCGAATTGGGATGTATGAACACAGTTTATGAAGTAGAAAAACTCCAAGATGCCCAGTATGATGATAATTTTTTAAATTATTTTTAAGCTGAACAATATACAAATATAATCCAATTATAATTTAGAGCTGATCTCATCGAAGATCCTTTGGAAATTAGTTTTGTATCATGGCCAATGGTGAGGTACAGACGAGAAGTGTTATTCGGTTGGGTAGATTTGCTTGGTAAGTCACAATTACCTAATACTGTATATTTCAGGTTTTTATTCTAAAGAATTTAAACCTTATATTTTCATAGTGATTTGGGTCTGTATGTCTGCATATCCGTCTATCCTCTAAACAGTCATCATGGTAACCAATTGTTGATTATTATTTAATTTCAATAATTTGGTCATAGTTACCAATACATATTCAAATTATATTTTTTTGTAACAAAAAATTATTAAAAGATATTCCTATTTAGTATTATGGTAGTATTTATAAACAAATTGAACATTTTTTTTTCATTTTTTTTTTTATATCATTGATGACAATTTCTTTTCAATAATTAAGAATAAAAATTTAGAATTCAAACATTCTCAATGAGTGTATTTTTCCTTACTTATTTTAAATATTGATTTCTAAATACCTACTAAACATTATTTTACAGTTGCTTTTGGTGGCATAGCTGGTCTATTTTTAGGATTCAGTTTGTTGAGCGGAGTAGAAATCATATATTATTTCACATTGAGAGCCTGCTGCATGGTGACCAATAACTCCAAAGTACTAGAAGAACTGAGCCAAGAATATGATAATCGGGAAAAACCAATTATTGACCTAGGATTAAAACCATTGTGGATGGATGACAATAAGAAAACCTCAGTAACAACTAAAAACAGTGGAAAAAACGAGCCATTTGTTTTACCTTTTTTGAATTAAATATTAGTATATTAAGTAACAAACAAAAACATAATTCAACAGAATTTAACTTAAGAGTTATACACAACATATATAATAATAATATATATATATATATATATATATGAATTACTATAACAAAAGCAAAACAAGTCACATTGCACAACATAAACATTTTAACTAAAAACTTTAAAAAAATATAAATTTTCTAGTTCCGACTAGATTATTTTAAATAGAAACATTTTTAAACACTAAAGTCACTAAAATATAGTAGCTAATAAAGTTGTAATAAATAATATTATTTAAAATGAATACATTTTTACAAGTCTCTTTTAACAAGACTTTTCATTTGTTCATATACACAATTTGGACAAGCCGAGTTGCTGATATCTTGTAAGGCTAATTGTACAACTGCAGAAGTATTTGGCAAATGATCCAAATGATCGACCACCTGTTTAGAATCTTGACTAAATTGTTCATTGGATAAATAACGATGGCCACAAGAATATGCTAATAAGGTATTATCCAGTGTGTCTGCATCCTATTAAAATATGTTTTTATTTATTAAATACTACATGGTGTGAGAAATTAACAACTATTACTTCAAATTCCAAGTGCATGAATGGTTGTTGTAGACCGGTATTAAGTATTTGTAATGAACGTTTTAATAAGTCTTCGGTTTGAGTGTCTAATATTGGTTCTATCCATCCGGAACCAGGCGAATTGGTCACAGTAGATAATAACTGTATAAAGTCTCTTTGATTCTCAGCTATACAAATAAATCAAAAATTTATAAATGTTCAAATACATGTTTAGAAATATATTTAACAAAATAAAACAAACTTTTGTTTTGTATGTTTTTTGAAACAGACGAACACAGTTGCATAGAAAAATTCACAGAAAAACTTTTGAGAATTGTTTTTGGTTCCATAATTTTCATGTTTAGTTCATTAAGGTCATTAACTTTGGATACGTTATTACTGATATAAAAATAAATAAATATTAAAAGATTAAAACAGTTTAAAACTTAAAAATAATCCATAATAACCATAATAACAGAGTTCCTAATGGGTGATTCAGTTTGTCCCATTGATCCATCATTAACTGTTCTAAGGCATCAATTGGAAATGACTTAGTTAACCAATATGTAAGAAACTAAAAATAGTTTATAATAATTAAAAATAAGTGTATTCAATTTTGTATTCCATATTTTTATAAATACATACTTCATGTAAAAACGTAATTAAATTGTCTTTAGATATAAATTCAAAATAATACTCGAAAATCTGCGCAAGTTTGGTGATTCCAGGCCATTCTTTTATGACAGTTTCTTCGATGGCTATATGGGATGCAAAAGATTCTGGTAGAGAAGTTAATAGTTCTCCTTCTTCAAGGTTAATAGAGAAGCTCTCAGATGGTGTTGGAGGTGCTGAAGCTGGCCCTTCACAACCACCTTCTATATTAAAACCAAACATATCTCCATAATCTCTCGTTTCTACAAACGCTTCTAATTGATGGAACATTGCTATAGAAGGCTCATTATTGATTAATCGAACTTTGCTAATTGCTTGATGGTTTTTCATTTCAAGGCACTAGAAATAAATTAATTTAAGTAATTTTCATTTGTATTTAATGAATAGTAATATACCATTGAAACAACAGAAGAAATATTGTAATACGGGTAGAACCACTCTATTGCATAATGTAACAGATAATCTATACCATATTCATTACATAAACTATTAAGATTTTCAAGAAAACATTCCTTTGAAGGTAATCCTGGAAAATTCATCGACCGTTTAACCTATAAAATTAATTAAGGATGTAATGAATCCGATGGAACACTAATATCTACAAACTAAGAGCACCATAAAATTAATTTAATATTTTACCCGAATCGATAGTATATCTTTGATGTTTGAAAATGAAAACCTTAACTGTGGTAGTACAATTTCAATCGGAGAATCCAACTTATTTACAGTGCCATGTTGGATTTTAATAACCTTATGAGTTGATTTTATCATTACCATTTTACCGTCTAACAATGTCTTTGCTAAATCTTCTTCTGGAATTTTACCCAACTAAGAGAAAGAGAAATTTTAATCACTAATCAGTAATAAATAGGTTAATTTCAAGAATGAACACTCACTTGTCCTTCATGATTACTACCCCAACCCCAAAGTTTATTGGCCGCATCTAAAGCTAATGTAAAATCAGCTCCACACCTCACTTCTTTTATTAGTGAGCCACTAGTAGACAATGAGTCGACAATAACTGAAGGTGGACCAACTAATGTAACAGTCGGAACAAGTCTTTCACGAATACCCGACACTCCTAACTGCCCATCTAGATTAAGTCCCCAAGTATACAATTGTCCTGTTGTACTAATAACTGCTGAATGATGACAGCCACAGCACATCTAAATGTAAGAAATTACATTATATTATTCAGTATTTTAGTTTATGAAGAATGTATAATTATTTTACCTGAACAATTTCCCCTGAAATATGAGATGTATCTACAAGTGTTGGGCTTAAATGCAGCAAACCATCATCAGCAGTCACGGCGTCAATTTCTGCATCGTCTATCTGAAACCCAAATATGAAAGAATTAATTAATAATATGAAAATTAACAGAAATTCATAAACTTACATGATCACCTTCTTGCAACGCAAGTTGATTTCTGGCTCGTTTTTGTGATTGTGCATGAAACCGAAGTACTTGCGGACTACTACCCCAAGTATATAAACGACCAACATCACTTAAGGCTAACTAAATAATTTGAATAAGGATTAAACTTAATTAAAAATGTGTATGCTAAGCTTAAATAATGTTATCTTCATTTTAATTTAAATTAATAATTTCTAATATTAATTATACAGAAAATTTTTTATTATTAGTTATTTTCAGTGTTGAGTAGTAACGTAAAGAACTCGTTACTGTAACGTAGTTTTCTTTTTTAGTAACGTTATAGTAACTTCGTTATTTAATTTTTGTAGTAATGTAAGAGTAACTGCGTTAGTTATTTGCAAAATAATACGTTATAAATAAAAAATAAAATTTATTCTAAAATTTAAAGTAGCTTCCTGCAAAAAAAAAAAAAATAAAAGTAGATATACTATAGCAAGTAGGCATGTTATTGAATTTCATAATACTTTACTGATAATTATCAGAAAAAAATAAAGATTTGACACTTTATTTTATTATTTTCATTTTTACATATTTAAAAATGTTGAAAGTAACATCATTTGTTATTGTATTAGTCATTGTATCTAGTTACTTTTGAACTAAAATAGTAATGTAATGCTATTACTTTTGTATTTAGGTAACGAAAAAGTAATCTAGTTACCTTTTAATTTTGTAGCTAGTAATGTAACTGGGTTACTTTTTAAAAGTAACTTACCCAACACTGGTTATAATAAAATTATACAATCGTAGGTTTTACTTACGTTATGGAAATAAGCGGTGTAAATACACTTAATTGGTTCAGAGAGACCATATACAGGAACAGGACTAGTAATTTTGGTTGTACTACCATTACCTAATTGACCAAATGAACCAGAACCAAAAGTAAATACTTTGCCATTGCTTGTAAGAATAATACTGTGTGAGTAACCTCCATAGGCACTAATAATATGCTAAAAATGTTAAACGTTAATTACAAATTACAGTTTCTTATCTTTTGAAATTTAAAAATATTATTACTTCATTTTCTAAATTTTTCAATAGCTTTGGTTTTTCACAGTCATCAATTGCTCCATGGCCTAATTGTCCATAAACACCCCAACCCCATGTCCACAATTTTCCACTCGTAGAAATGGCTAAAGAATGATATTGGCCAGCAGAAACATTGACTAGCAACTCATTTGATAAACTCTCTACTAACATTGGATATGGAGCTTGACCAAGGCGACCAGTTCCCAATTGACCATAATGATTTGATCCCCAAGAATAGACCTATAACAGGTAAAACTTAGTTCACAGACTTTACTATTGAAAATTTTACTTACTCCGTTTGTTGTAAGTGCTATTGAATGATTACGGCCACACGCTACTTGAATTACTTCAACACGTATATAAACAAACCAAGAAACTGGATTTGGGGTAGCAGTTTTAGTCATATGAGGTCCTACTCCCAAACAACCATAAGATGAATGTCCCCATGTGTAAAGTTTGTGGTTACGTATATGAGCTGCATGAGCCCAACCAGCTCCGAGACTAAATTTGTGTTCGATCTTGTTTTCACAATTGGACAAATTAGAAATTAGTTGGTGTGTATATGATACTGATTCTATAAAATTATCAGAATATTGATTTGAAGACAGTCTAGATATTATCATTAGATAAGTGGTTAACCATTCTTTAATAGAATAATTGAGCTGAAAAATATGTATAGTCGCATAAATATATTTAAAATAATCAAAAAAAGTATTAACTAAAATTAAATTAAATTAAAACACTTACATTATTATCTTGTTCAGTTATGGATTCTGTTTCATTTTTAACTTGAAATACCTTACGTAATATTGGTCGCAATGCTGGATTCGTTGGATCATAAAGTACTTTAAGTTTCTAAAAAATATGTTTATTGTTTATGCTATATTATTACACTATTATTAAGTAATTAATGACGATGTAAGAATGGAGATAATTGCATGAGTGGATTGTGAATAAGTCACTTAAGTAGGTTCACAGCTCGTAGTGTCTTGTCGTTTCGTGTCATATTGTGTGAGGTATAGTTCACAGCTAACCATGTCGTTTTACCTTATCACTGATACCAATAATCATTAACACAGAACATTGTTTTCTTTTTTTTCCGGGTTTCTTTTCTAATTTTTAATTTCCTTTTAAATATATTAAATTATTGTAAACGTTACACGTTGTTATGTTTTGTTTTGGGTGTTTGGTTAAGTTTTTAAAATATAAACATTGATACCATTGGTAATTAGTAAACAGTATTGACCACATGTCATGACCAGAATGTAACCAGATGACCAAAAGTTGAAATATTTCAACTATGAGGTAGTCGCGGCATCGTTGTAATCGACACGATCTTAATTTATAATCACATTTGAATGAGCCAATCAATATATAATATTTCATCCGACACAAAACGACACGGTGACCTGTGAATCCACCTTTTGTCAGACATAAAGAAATAGTAACACTGTTAATAGAAAAAAGTGCTGAAAGAAAGAACTACAAAGGAAGAATGATTTAAGTAGGTATATTAATTGAAAAGGTAGGTAAGCTAATAATAGAGATAAATTTAGAGAGGCTGAAAAATAATCTATAAATTGAAAACTTACCAAAAGAATATCTTTAGATACATTTTGTAAATTTGCTTGTACAAACTTAGAATATAAAGTTGTAAATTTATTACAGGCAACCAACACCTCTGTAAAAATTGACTCAGATACCAATTCCCAAAATCCTTCAGTTACTAAAAATAATAATATAAATGTATAACCTAAACCTTAATTTATTATAAACTAAGAAGGATAATACTACACTTAATTAGGAATAAAAAATGCATATAAACTATGGTTTAATTCTCAATCTTCTTTGAATTTTTTAAATTTTTTTTGAAAAATCACTAATTTGTCTAACAAAAAATGTATCATACCCAATATATACTTTGTATACAAACCCGAAGACAATATTGATAAGTCTATTAAAATTACACCATTTTAAGTTCAATACTTTATTGTAAGTGGTAGTTATGTCTGTTAAAACATTCATAAAGAGGAAAATATTGAAATATTTAATTTACTTTCCTGTAATCAGGTTTAAAACAAAAACTTATCAAATGACAAAAACTTTCTCATTTTACAAGCTTACGAATAAATAATATATCGAGATATTTTATGAATATTTTACATAAGTGGAGAAATATCATATCAAATATTGAGAAACTTATTTAAAAATGTTTGAACAATAAACTTTACAAAGATATTATTTAAACATACAGAAATTTTGTGTTTTAGATGAGTGTATGAGATACAAGCTTAGTTTTTTCTAATAATACGGATTCTTTTCAGTTTGACATTAGCTTTTCCAGGAAGTTGTATTGATCTGGCATACTTGTGCTACATGCACCAATATACATTATTATATGGTTTATAACATATCTAAGAAATTTAGTTTGATATAACCACGTAGAAATATTTCAAAAATGTAAAACCATGTGTTTATTACGGGGGTAGTTCGGAAAGTAAGTTCCGTTTTAGTATAAAAAAATACTCAATGCATTTACAGACTTTTTATTATATACATCTTACAGAGCATACTTTAAACTATTTTTCTACATAATTTCCACCAACATTTAAGCACTTGTCGTATCTATAAAGAAGTTTTTCAATTCCCACTGAATAAAATTCCGCCGCCTGTTCATTTAGCCACTGGTTGACGCGATCTTTCAACTCATCATCGTTCACGAAGCGCTGCGCCCCAA